>JAPMOR010038815.1:2372359-2495815 GCA_026543865.1 Argiope aurantia | reverse complement strand
AATTAATTATTTAATTCAGAATTATTAAAGATTATTTAGAATTAATTGTTAATCAATTATCTAGAATTCTTATTTTAATTTAGAATAAATTCTTCATTTATTAATTATTTAGTTTAATTATTAATTATTTAGAATTATTATCCAGTTAATACTTAAAAAATGCAGTTTCTTTTTTAATTGATTAAAGCAAAATGCATTGTTTGTAGTTTATATATTTTTAAAAAAGGTATAAAATCACAAACCAAATTTACAATGATTTTAAAGAACAATGAATTTACTAATACAGCAAAGTCATTAAAATAGAGAGTTTTCTAGTTTATCAAATATATTTTTTATATTACATTTTTGAAGTTTTCACTATATATATATAATATGAGAGAGAGAGGGAGAGGGAGAGGGAGAGAGGGAGAGAGAGCTTATGCTTCACTTCACTTCAAAATATCAGTATCTTCTCTCATTTCAAAACTAAATAACTTTATTTCGTAGATAAATGTTAAAGCCACTCCTCATGGTGAAGCAAATGAATAAGTTTTAATCATACATGCAAAGACTGCAACTAGGATAGAAGTTATACTGTCGAGAAGAACATATTTATATGTTCTTTATTTTCATAATTGTGATATAGAAATCAAGTAACATAATTTTTTTTAAAGTTCACCCTAATTCGTAACGAAATAAAATTAGCTATCTAAACACAACCTTCACTCGAAATAGCACTTACAAGAAGTAATTTCGAACTTCCAAATGGTTGAAGAAGTAATAGGAAAAGATTTAACATCATTAAGCGAATTGAAGTAACTAAATAGACTTTAAGAGAAAAACATAAACGATATCGTGATCCTCGAGACAGTTCATTGGAAATATCGTTCACTTAAAGAAAATCCATCAGGATAATCGGTCTCAACTGTTTGAAACTGCTGGAAATGGCTTTTTTACGGCTGTAAAGGAAAATACAAATTGTACCAATCGATGGAGTGATTCTTAATATAATTACGTCTTTTAGCATCTTTAATATTTTCAATGATTGACACGTTTGTGCATGTTTCATTTTTATAGCCATATGAACATTTAAACGTGGAGTATTTAATTCCAAACTATGGCTTTTTTAGCACCTTTTTGTAAACGTGTTGTGTTTTGTTTGATAAATGTTTTGTTGTTTGATTCTAGTGAGTTTCAAACGATTTTTCCTCTTGTATGTAATATTTTTTTGTTGTTTATTAACAAAAGTATTTATTTAAACTGCATTTAGAGTTAAATCGTTATTTTCAGAATTTAAATTTTTTTGAAGCTTTGATATGTTATTGATTAGTAAATGTATATCTTAATATTTCAGTTCGTCCATATTTCTAATGTTTTTTTTCATGAAATCGGTAAAGGAAATAGTGTAGTTACCTGTTAAGGTAAAGGTTAAATATACGTACTTGTATACTTGACATTTATGAAAATATTAATGTGCATATATCTATAATACATTAAGCCTCTAAGAAAATTCATTATTTTAAAACTTTAATATTTCTTAATTATTTACAAGGTAAATTAAAATTTCAATCATTCTACTTCTTCGTCATATTTCTGTATTTAAATTATAAATTATGGAACATAAAAATAGGCTAAAGAATTGCATATTTGGTTTCTGAAGCAACAGTAATATTTTTGCCAGTGTTTAAGGCGACATTAATTACCTTGACATTATTTATCTTTATTATTTAAAAATAAGTAACTGGTAATTACTCAATAATTATTAAGCAAAATTTTTAGTAAATAACAGCAATAACTATATGATATTTTAAAGCAGAAATATATTTCTGTAACAGCTCGCTTATATTAAATAACAAATAAAAGAATATTAAATTGAAATTATATATTTAAATTTATGAATGCCTGCTAGCATTTCTATCCATATAAATTTTAAAAAATTTAGAGAAATTTCAAAGTTCGAAAATTTTGGAATAAACATTTATTTTTTTACTGTTTGCATAATACATAAGGCAAAAAAAAAAAAAAAAATCAAATGTCAAAATAATGTAGGTCTATTATTTATATAAAACAATTCAAAGACTGATAAATGAATGTTAAAATAATATAAATTATCAAGTATTGAAGTTGAGAAAGAGAAAAATCTAAATTTTTTAAAGGGAATTTAAAATAATTGAATAAAATTCATTCTTAGTTCATTACAAGCATATTCTAGCTTGTCCAAACTAAATCCCAATTCATGGGAATCCCTTGCCCCAGGTCTTCATTAAAATTCCTATTAATATTCATAATCACAGTAAAAGCTTAACTTACATGACTAAAACATTCCAGCTGATCTAGTTGAAAGTAATTTCACATATATTAAAGATTTTTTTTCTAATCATGGTATTAGTATATTGAATTAACTGTTCTAAGACTTTAATCTTTACGAAATGAGATAGAAATCCCTAATAACATAGAAAAGTGGAATATTATATTTTTCAAATTAACGTATAAAATGGAATGACACATTCTTTTTTTGCATGGGAAGTTGTATTAAATATTTGATAGTGAAAGAATGTAAATGTTGAAGAATGTAATGTACTGAAAGTTGTTAAAGTTTACTTACATATAATTAAGTAAATGTTTCTTCTAATACAAATATGATAAATATTTTTTTGCATATTTGATGTCGATATAATAAGTTAAATAATTTGTATATAGCCAAATAATATTTGTAATTAATATATCTACAGATTTGGATTTGAGGAATTGTCTTTTTCTCAGGAACCTAAACATATGGTTACGATATTGACTGAATTAATTTATAAATCTTCAAGGATGATATTTAATTAAAAAGGAAATATTTTGGAATGAAGCTGGATGCAAGAACCTCTACATTGATCCATAAAATGTTCAATTCTAATTTCTTTGACTGAAAATACTATTTTTATTAACGTTTAACAATTCTTATACTCACAACTATGACAAAACAAAATGTTTACCAACATGCCTATCTAGATCTTATTTTTTAAAACATAAATATAAAAAAATCTATTGCATATTTTTTTGTTTGGATTAAATCAGTATGATCTAGTATAATAGTCATTAATCATCATTTAAAAGAATTGGAAATATGAAAAAATTTATTCAATAATGAAGGAGAAGTCAATGATAGTTTTAAGTCCTTTTAGTGTAAATTTTGATATTTAACAGTAATTCCACTTTATGCAAAATTAGAAAATTTTAAAAGAATTTTTATTCATTAAAATTATGTTATTAACAAACATAAAATTATTAATTGTGTAACTGGACCATGTAAAGAAGACAAGTCAAGAGTTGTTATTTAATTTCGATGGGAAAAATACACAACGCACGATTAATGTAGTATTTTTTTTAATAATTTGGCTACGACTACAAATTGTAGTCTGAACATTTTTTATTAAGTATCATGCAGAAATTATTCTTTTTAAATATAATTACTTTTAACTAACTTCAGTAAAATATTGAATGACTAATGGCATTAAAGCATGAATCCTAAAAATCTGGAATGAATGAAAATACGATCTCTATACTCTGTAAATTAATCTTTTTAATATTTAAAGAACCGCAAAACATTAGAAGTTACAATTTTTTTAGAATATTTAGCAATAGAATGAAATTAATGTCATGCTTTTATTACAATCAAAATCTCTAACTTTAAGTAAGCATTTCATTTATTTGAAACGTTTAAAATCAAGTTAAAAATTGTGGAAATTTTTAGATATAAATAGCAATAGAAAGTAACTTAGCCTTATACTAATAATGCACTTTTATATAGTGTAACTTTTAATTGATATTAAGGTTTTCTAACGTGACAATTTTCTGTCCGAATCAGTAATTTAACAATTAAACACCTATTAACATCTTAAATAATAACACTATTTCAACTAAATATTTTAATTTTATCAAATCTCAATTTCAACTAAGCTTTGATTTTATCTATATTGTCCGGATTTTTGTGTCATTAAAATTAGTGCATATTATTTTTTCATTGCAACTTATTTATGTTTTTATAAATTATTAAATCCCAGTAAATGGATACAGTAAATAACTGAAAAATTATTGTATCAAAAATAAAGAATTATTTTATCGGAAACATGCAATTTATTGCAACAAAATTAATGTTTTTACTTCTAAAAAATCCATTTTTATGTTTTTATTATTCCTTATTATAATAAAAAAACTTAAATAAATACCTAAAATTAGGAACGTTTTTTAATTCTAAATATTTAATTGATATTTTTCTTGTAATCACTTTTAACGCTATCAAATTAGAATAATTATTTAATAGAGCTACTTTCGTTCAGTAAATGCTTACAAATTTGAGAACCAAAAAGAATATTGTGGCCTTAGGAAATCGATTCTTAAGTATAGATAACTTCTTTATGCCTCTGGTAGAATGAAATGCATTATTTAGTATTAAAGATAAAATTTATGGCCTAAATAGAAACTGCCTAGAATAAATTAAATGCAGATTGTTTCCATATTCAAATAATTTCATTTAGTTCAACAGTTAAGATTTATGTTTCTAAATTAAGGTGAAATATGAGCCTTACAGATGTTCCTTAAAGAGGTTAGAATATAAATTCGCTTTTCTAACGAGGAATATTCCTTTACGTGGTCATTATGATAATTAGAAATTTAAAAGTATTGGAAGTTAAAATAATCTACAACAATATTGAATAGATAATTTATGGTGAGAATTAAGATGTTATTTTAGTATTCAGTAGGTTGTAATTTCAAAATTATCAAGCTTCTATAATTGATTAATCAATAAAAGTGGAAAATGAATATTTACACCTTAAAATAATTTTTGTTTGCGCCATGTCAACTATTTCAAATTAACAAACGGATCCTTATAAATTGAGAAAAATGATCTAAATATATTAATTTTCTGAAAGTAATTATGTTGATAAAATATTTTATAAGCAGAAAGGACAACATAAAATTTATAACATTTGATTTATGAAACAATGATAAGTTTTGAAGTGATAATCCCATTTTATTCATATTTTTTAAAGACTTTTGATAAGGAATCATATTATAATTAAAACATTTTTTCTTTTCCGGACATATTATAAATTAAAGAATTTCATTAAGTTATTTTTGCACAGTTTATTTCTTTGATGATGATGAATATATTATGTATTTCAGGATAAAAATGAGTTTATAGTAAAATTTAAAACTAAATTGATAAACAGTCTATTTATAAAATGTTTTATTAGCTTTCGTAAATACATTTTTTTAGAAACACAATTACATAGACAAAAAGGTAAGCGAATTATAGAATTATATTCTATTTGTAAAATATTTTTTTAATCTAGAATTCTTTCTAAGCTTTCCTAAATACATTTTTTATAAACACAATTCCATATACAAAAAGGTAAATGAATTAAAGCATTATATTTATTCACAAACTTTTCAAAATATTGATATAGTTTCATTTATGCACAAATTTTATTACATAGGTAAAATAATAATAATAAAAAAAAGCTTCATAATAAAGATAACAATTTTAAATTTAGGCTTTTCTTTATTTTTGATCTGTAGGATTATAATCAAACAATTAATGTAAAAATTATAATAGTAAAAAATATCAATTTATTCAAATATTTCCATAAATCATTGTCTTTATTTATTATTGTTGAGAAGTGTGTTCATGATGTTTTCTGCACATTTAAGAACACTATTTTTTTTTTTGCCATTGACAACGAATATCTTAGTAGCAGGCAGTCAATGAAGATTGTGAAGATTTTTTTTTCTGGATTATTAATTTATTTCCTAATTATTTTTGAGCCAGTATGATTGTTTGTCTCATTTTCAATTACAACATCAAAATTCAAAACAAATATTTCAGGAAAGAAACTGCATCAGTTATGATTTCGTATAGCGAAAGCTAATATCTAGCGCACGCAATAGATATATAAATTATTGATATTTTATCTAAATATATAATCAATGTATGAAAAAATTATAATTTGAACTAACATCTGCTTTGGTTGGTATATTATATGGATTCAAGAAATTAAAAAAAATCTTGAGTGTTGAATATGTTTTAAATGATGTCTATTAACATTGCGAAACAACTGTATAATAATGCCTGGTTTATAAAGCATTGATTGTGAACAAGTAACGGATATAGAAAAATTATAAATAAATGGAATTAGAAAAGTGGGTTTTCTTGTTACTAAATTGCTACTTCCATTCGAAGTTCAATTAAGAATGCATGAACGCAAAGAACAAGAGGAAATCTCCAAGCCCATCAATTTATGGTAAACTTTTGCTCTTTCAAGACGGAAATATTGTCATCTAGTATTCATGATTTTTATATATTTTACTGTAGTTTTTGTAATATTACCACAGCAATTCAGAACAGCTGCATATCAGATTCTACACAATTATTGACTTCTGGCGTAGCGAATAATCGCATTTGTACTCCATTATTGTATCGATTCATTTGCCAGAAGAAAAGCCTTATTTATCGATTTTTTTATATTCTTTTGTATTTATTTATTTTGTATTTAAGGTCAAATAATTTTCAAATAAAGTCAATTGTCCAAAACGTGATTTTATAGTACAGTTTTCTTGTAGTAAGTTTGAAATTATGAAATCATAATTTTCATACAAAAGGACTTAATGAACTTAAAATACAATTTAAATTATGTTTTACATCACATATACTTCATAAATACTTTTTGTTTGTTATATTTGTTATGAAGTGTTTGTAAAACTACTGGTAAATTTTTAATTAAAAAATGCTATTAGATGTATATTATTAGTGATAAAATTTTAGTGGAAGTGTATAATTTAAAGAATATTCCAAGATAAATTTATCTTTATTACTTTTATAAATAATCACTGTTCAAAATAAAGAGCTATTTTTAAAGACTTTTTAATAAGAATAATTAGCCTATAATTACAAAAAAATTATTTTAAATGACAAAACCAGCAACAAAACTGGGAAATATCTTCCTTCATATTGGTAGTTTATTCTACTTAAAACTGAAATAATTTGATTTTTTTTTTCGTATTTTTTTGAAAATGACTGATTTTATTATAAAAACTGTCAGAATGTTTTAGAGGTGAATTTCTTTTTTTTCTTTTTTTTGAAATAGAACTGGCATAATGATAAATGTTTGTTTGTAAAAATGCAGCCTCATTACAAGTAAAATTTATTTCGTTGATTAAAATTATAGCTAATTTTTTAAAAAAAGATTTGCTTGAAATTTTATTTTGATTACTAGATGTTTATCATTTTTTAAATTTCCCTTTGAATAGTTCAGTTAATAAGTTCCCCAGAATAGTTCAGTTAATAATGAGTGTATCTTGTCATGAAATTTTAAAATAATCCTTCGAAGTTTTGTAAAATTTCATGTCGAAATCATAAATGAATATCATTATTTATAGAAGAATTTATGCAGTTATATTTATCAAAATAATCACGAAGAAATTACAGGAGTAAACAAAACTTGAAGGAAGAAAGACTGACAACAACAAAAAAAAAATGGTTTTAATCATTATAATAAGAACGAAAAAAAAGTTTCCTTCCCTTTACAATTTGTTCATAATAGTTTATGCAAATAAAAAGAAAACTCTTATGTCATTATAATCAAACTATTCATTCCAAGTAGAATAATATTTTTAAATCGTTATTCTTATCCAAATGAACTTTTCTGTTTGTTTAAATGCTGGTCATTACAGAAATAAACGAAACTGAATAAGATTGCTGCTAGATCAAAGTATTTATTCGCTTCATTTAATTGATATCTTCTTTGGTATTAACCTACATAATGAATTGTATTTAAAACAAACTTCTGATTCCAAAGTCAGTGAATTCTCTATTTCAATATTATACCGAAGCCATTTCGAACCGAAATTAACAGGGATACTGGATAATTAAAGAGTCCTTATAATAAAGATGCTTTGAAATGTTATAGTCAATTGAATTACCCGTGAATGGCGCCATCAAGCACACATTTTATTACAGTTCTCATAGATGTGAAAAGGCTGAATTATAGGTTAAATAAATTTTGATACGGCAAAGGAATATTCTTTGAGCGATCATTTCGAGCTTGACCATAAATGCCTGATTGCTCGTTCTTCCCATATAATTTGCATGTTTGAGAGAGCCGAAATGCCAGACAGAATTGGAATAAGTATAGTTGTGAAAGGAATATGAAGCCTTTCTAATATAAGAAGAATAATTGATTTCGTTCCGTTTATGTGTTGATACTTTTAATATAACATTAACAAATATTATAATAATAACGATGCAAACAGGATATTACGTTATCTGCACGCTATGTAAAATAACCAAAAAATTAAAAAATAATTAAAAATCGATCAAATAGAACTTATCTATAGGCAAAAATTCTTTTAAATAACTGAAATAAATAAAAGAAAGAATGAAAAACTAAAAAAACTATGGAATAGAAATAATAAAACAAGGAAAAAAATAATGGAAAAAAAGTTTTAATTTCTGTCAATTTTATGAATTTGACTTCTCTGACAATACTTGAAAATAATAACTATTTTTAGAGATAAAGAATCATATGAATAAGTCAAAAATAAATTTAATCATCAGCATAATAGGGGGAAAAAACTATGGATTATATATTAAAAAAAAACACCGAAAGCATGAATTGGATTAAATGTTGGAATTAATTTTAGTCGCATAAAAATACTAAAATTGACTCTAAAATGCAAGTTAGTAAAGCTTAAATAAATATTGCTATAATTTAAAAAATAAAACACATTTATTTTCTTCATATTATGTGATTAATAGGATTCAAATCTCTATTATTATTGCTATTATCAATGCGTAAATGCAATGGCAATAATCTTAAAAATACTTTTTACTATGTCAATAACAGAAGCAACTTCAATGAGACTAGAGGGACAAAAGTAATTTCATCGGCAGTCGTATGACAAAAAAGTAATTGCAATCATAATCATATGATAAACCTAACTTCAATGAGAGGCATATGATAAAAGTAATTGCAATGAAAACCATATAATACAAATACACAGCACATGAAACATGTCTTGTAACAATTGCACGTTTATTGAGATTTTAAACTTTTTTAAAGAAAGTTTGATTGATTGAGCATTTTGAAATATATTCCGTATATGAGAGGGCATGGAATTGCTTCAATTACTGGTAATGAACTAATTTGTAAGAAGGGTATACCAAAAATAATATGTGATTATTCATTTGTTTTAAAATAGTTATAAATTTCAGGAATTATCTCCGAGCATCCAACAGGTGAAGTTGACAGAATATCTACTGAACTATTATCGAGCAATTTATTTATTTCTTCTTGTTGTTTCGTCATTCAGCGTTGTTTATTTAGCAAACAAAATTTGAAAACATGAGTAATTAATCACAGCTTAAAATTCTTAATTGAAGTACTTGCCTCTCATTTAAATTTGATTATGTGGATTAATTTTATTTTACAAATATATTCAATGTATTAAATGAAGCAAAAATTCTTTATGGGTTTATTTTATTGAAATAATTATGTAAACGTAATTTTTAAAACCTAATTAAAATGAAAGCTTTCAAAATACTTCTGCACAAAAACAAGGTTGTTTCTGGAAAAAAAGTATTCTGAGTAGTTATGATCTTAAACGGATTAAATATATTAAATACAGATCATGACCAATCAATAGTTTTCTTATATCACAAAATTGCATAATTCTAATTACTAAATACCTCGGTTTGCATGAGGGCAATCTTAAAATTCCCTCTGTATCTATTTTTTGTTACTTTTTCCTTTTAATTTGCACATATTCTTACATCTTTTCAATTTTAAATTTCCTTCCATTTTAAATGAGTATTGAATTGTATTTGGGAGCCTTGTATTGTACTTATTGGCTCACAAGTAATCTTTACTTAATTTTAAAAAAATCCCATCATTTCTGACTTTATGCATGACATTATATCCTTGGAAAGTAATTTGATACTCACAGTAAAATTACAAAACTTCATAATTAAATTTCAAAATTTTCTAATTATAAAATTTCATAATTAATTTATATTTTCATTCAAAAAAAGTGAAAAGAAATCATGTTTTTATTCCATCTTGAAATAAAAGGAACTGAAAAAAAAAACAGATCATTTTGATTTTTAATAGAATATTTAATTTTTTTACAGGTGTGAAAGCATATAGTTTTTCCGTCAGTTTACACTCCCTAATTATCTCTGGACAATGAAATTGTTTGTACGCTGTATTCAAAGGTCGTTTCTTTATAAATATCTTGTAAATCACCTGTGTAGGTTTCACTTTCTTAGGCAATCGCCTGTTTGTTTACTATTTTTCAACATAACTATCCTTACTTATCAAACAGTCGCTGTTCGCACAATCGAGCAAAGAGCAAACCTTGTCTTTCCATCTAACTCAAAAGCACCCTAAAAGAACTAAATAAAAAAGGTCAGTCAAACCAAATTGTATTATATCTTTCTAAGTTTCAGGTATATTAAGAATGTAATTAAACAAATCATATTGACAAATTATGCTATGCCCGAATTTCTCGGAATAGTAATTACTTGCATTATATACTATCCCGAAATAACTCTGGATAATCAGGGAAGCGGTTAATAACAAAATGTAACTCCACGGAATTTACAAGGTCAAAACTGCAAATTATATTCACAAATTCTTTACTTCCCTTACTAATTAGCGATATTGGCAAAAATAACTTAATCCATACTTTTTAATATTTTAAGATTTCATCCAATCAAACGTATGAATATAGTAATGCAAATTTATTAACGTTTGGTCTTGCAGACCAATCAAATTCACAATGAACTATATCTCGTTAATTAATATTAAAATAAATTATTCCATTTACAAGGATTGAAAGTCAATGCATGAAAATCAAAAGTCAAAGTCAATTGAATGTCAAAATTGTTTTGATCCTTCGGTTTAACCATAATATCAAATCCACATTTTGAATTTGTAGCTACAACAGAATTGTATATTGTAATTTCCCTATCTGCTTGTATAAATAGAAAAACGTTGTTGCAATCCAAATATTTTCAGGAACTGTACTCGTGTATATTGTATGCATCATAATTGTAAAATCTTAGAAGTCTGTGCAATCTATTCCTATTACAAACAATCTTTTCAAATATAGGCAATTTTCTTCAAGCTTTTTGCAACATTTTTATAACTGCCATTTTCCTCTGAACTTTATATTCTAGCTACTTCAGAGCTGGGAGGTAGTAAGCCAGGAAGAGCAAAACCTCCGATTTTCCGGATAATCTTCAGAGATCCAAACATACTCAACGAGGATTCGGTTTGCTTGCTAAGCTGTTATCTATGCCACCGGGATATTGATTTTTGACCTCGTCGTGTTAGAAATGGGGTGTTATTCCCTTTCTGGTATGTACAAGATTCTTATGAAAGTGGATGGAATAGATAAGACAGATGGTGTAGGATATATTATGCAAAAACTTGTTTTGATGGAAATATTCAGATGTTAGCGTTTTGCGCTAAATTTGTTTCTTGATATTTCTGGAGACAATCTAGAATTCAAACGTAATATTTCAAAAAAAAATCTGTAAATTATGAAATACAAAAAAAATATATATATAATAAAGTTGAGACACAGATATTTTATATTTCAAAATATCAGTTTTATTTTGTATTCTTAATAACATAACCGTATTAATAAGCAATGCTAAAAAGAGATTTTTCATACCATAATTTTAAAAAAAAGAAAATTATTCTTGCACGAGATTTTAGTTTTGTGTCATACAGATACTTATGCAAATGAGAATTATGTATTATTATGAAATTATGAATTTTATATTGCAATTGAAGAAACTTCATTATCTTTATATTAAATCGGATTTTTTTATTCAATGTAAGAGTTTTAAGAATTTTCAACACATCAATTAATTTCAATTTTAATTATTATTATTATGTATTGATTAGTATTGCATGAAAATGATATTTTATTTCTTGATATTTATTGGGAAAATAGACTTCAAAAGCAATATTTAAAAAAAAAAATCTGAAAATAATGAAATTTAAACAAATCTATTAAAAGGGGGAGATATATTTCATATTTTAAAATATAAATTTATTTTTATATTTCTAATGAATTCATCATATTTTAAAAAGCAAAGTTAACAAGGAATTTTTAATACTAAAAATTTAAAAAAATAAATAATATTCTTTCATGAGATTATAGTTTTATGTCATAAACGTAGTCATAAAATTGTGAATTTTAGAATTATATATTTTATATTGCATCTGAAGATAAACTTTATATTCCTCATATTAATTCGTAATTTTTATTCTATGTAAGATAATCTTCAGAATTTTGAACTTTTAAATAAATTAAAATTACTATGGATGTTGAGTAGTATTGCTTGAAATTTGCGTTACAAACTACAAAACTATTCTTTAGATTATTTTGAGATAAACACGTTTTAGAATTTTATATATTGCAGTAAGTATAATTTCATAATTTATTTAGTAATAGAATTAGATAATTTAGTAATTAATAATTTAGAAGTCATAATTTATTTAGTAATAATTATTCTAATTTAGTGGTTGGCATTTTATGTTGAATTAATTTTATTTTATTTAAATACTTGCGCGTCTTTTGAACTACGCCGGATTGTAAATTACAAAAATATTGTAATTTTTTTTATTAAATAGCATTTAATTATAATTATTTTAAAAAAATAATTACCAACATTATTCTAATGAATTAAGCGATATATAAGTTCAATATTCATTATAAAATATGAATTTGAAAGAATTTCAAAAACCACAAAATCATTAATCATTAAGTATATAAATAATATTGTATCAATGATGTAGATAAAAAGAATAACCTCTTTTTATTTCAACGAAAATTAGCTAGATAAATTAGAGAAATTATTCTTTTCACATCTAAAATATTTCCGGTGATATAAAGTAGATTAAAACAATTGATGAATTCTACGAAGCATCTATTCATGCGTAGAGATCAAAACATTCTAAATAATAGCCAGAAAGAAAAACTATGTCCAACTGTGTGTTTTCAAGACAGAAGTTTCGCTCACACGCGTTATGTACGTAACCCTTTTTATTCCACTAACTTCTTCCTTCTACTTATCGGAGAAAAAAATACCAACAAAAAATAATGATTTCGAATGAAAAGTGTTTATCCCGCCATCCTCCATCAGATAAGACAGCATGTGTTATCATCGAAGATTATTCGTTAAGACTTGTTATCAAGACGAAGGCACTCAATCAAATCAGACGCGATCACACCATATTGAGTGATAACAAAGCAAACAGAAAGTCGTAATTCTCAAAATCTTATTCTGACCTTGATTACTTAATCACAAATCGCGGGGCTATTTGATCCCGATATCTGTGAAGCCCGTATATGGTGACAACCCGTATTAGATGTTGTATTTGTTCGTAGTTCAGTGACTCGGCAGCTGCAGAACCAAATGAATGAGAATTAAATGTGTTACTAATTCAATTTCAAGCGTCTGTAACATTGGCCAGAGCAATCGGGGCTTTTCATTAAGAATGATGTGATATACTATGTGGGTGATGGTAAATGTTACCTATCTCGAACTTAAGGCTAAATGAAATGGTTAGAAAATGCATACTAAGTAATTAATTTAAACCAAAATAAGCCCTTTTGATTGTGTTAGTATATGTATTCGGGTATAATAAGAAAATATGAAATTGAATTTTAATATAATCGGATTATGCTATTTAATTCTCTATTATAAGTTATCTTACAATTCACTCTCTTAAATTAGTCTAATTATTACACGTTAACTTCTTTAAATTCTTTATTTGAATAAATAATTTATAATTTAATGTAATTTATTCAAAGTCGTACAGGTAACATGCATACTGATATATGAATTTAAATTTGCTATATAAATATACAATTTGTCCAATTGCAATTGCACAATTATTTATGAAATGTATTGCTTACATCAAATAGATCTCTTATTTTGAAATAGATTCTTAATTGAACTATATTAAAATTTTTAATATTTTTTTACTATATAACCCTTCCAAATCATTCATTTGATAAACGAAACTTGTTATCGCGACTAAAAATATTTTGTTTTTTCAATATATGCAAATAAATAATTTATTTTATAACTCCATCTATTGGTGAATATATTTTATATTGGTGAATAAATTGGCGAATATATTTTTTTTAATAAATACCAACCGCATCATTTGGATCTTCTTTAGTTCAAATTTGTATCTGATTTTGACCAATGGAACGCATTTTAGAAGGAACATATTTCTTACGCACGGTATGCATTAAAAGTAGAGTCCAGTGTAAACTATTTCAATATCTCCCTGAATGCGATAGTAAAAAAAAAAAATGGAACTAATTCAACTACCCAAATTTGAAATGTAATATTCAATTCTTTAACAACAAAATATCACATATTGGATTCTCAACAGATCACATTTATTTCAAATTCACGTATATTTTATAAAGCATACTGAATATATACATAATTTAGTTTTTTAAATTTATTTATTACATTATGCTGTTTTTTCTAGATTGCAACCTCAAATCCCAGGGTAAAACTGAGGATGAATAGCTATTTCACTTATTACTAAATTATATTTTATTTCCAAAATTTGGACATATGTTATTTAATATAATATTTAATAATCATAAAATTTCCTGTCATAAATTCTGTAGGAATTCATAAAAAAAACTAAAATGTATTAAAAATTTTTTGATACTGCTTCGTATAAAATACATACACTTAGTATAAATATTGTATATTTAAGAAAATACATCAGTCGAAGTTCAGATATTGAATATCAACGGATACCCAAGACTGGCAAATTAAAGCACATAACTCCAGATTTTTTCCTAATTTTTATGCGATAATCTCATAATAGCAAAAACGATGATTCAGTCAAATATTCCAATCGCGAATCGATGAAAGTTATACTATTATTATACAAAATCATTTGTCTAGTTAGAATTTATGAATCTCTATTCTTAATTTCTTATCGAAAACATCTATAGAAATTATTTATGTGTAAGATTGACCATTGTTGTCGAAATGCGAAAGGTGATATTAAAATTGCGAATGGCTCTGTGATTATAAATTGGGATTGGGGAACACCTATTTAACATCCTTTCACCCCACCTCACTCCTCCAAAATAAAGGAATAAATACGTCTGTATGCGATACAGCAGTTAATGTGAGGCGAAAAAAGCGGTATATCCATTTTTCATGCGTAGGTTTAAATGATAAAAATGAACAAACAAACCGCTCTATCGCTATATGGAGGAGTTAGGAGAAGGTATATGGAGGTATTTTGTTTTGCTGGAAATGCGAATCACCAATGTGAAATATTTCTTTCGTCTATATTTATTATTTTGGGTAATAAATAAAGTTAAATGTTAAAAATTGCATTTATTTATAGAAGAAAAGAGTAACTCAGTCTTCGAAATTGACGTCAGCAAATAAAATCTAATCATGTTAAATGGCATCTCTCTCTCGCTCGCAAGATACATGGTTTATTGTCAGCAAGAGATGCTGAACATTGTAATTTTAAGAAATAACTGGTCCTCTGTGTAAAAAATATTACTTTTAATTTAAGGAATTTGAAAAGAAAAATGACAATAAATGAAAAATTTCTCTATTAGTACATTTTATAATCTTTAATAGCTGAAAAAATTTGCATTTGTATTAATTAAATCGAATTCTAAGACTCTTACGGATATCATTAAATTTTAATATATTATTTTCTTAAAATATATTAAATCATTTGAGAAAATATATTTTTCCTTTCTTAAATTGTGTAATATGTATATGTTCATAAATATTGTTTTAAAGTGCATTTTCATAATAATAAAGTGAAACCAACAGCCTTTAGATATGTATGTATGTATTTATTTTTATGCTTATTTCATTATCTGAAGCATTATAGCTTATTAAAAAAAGGCATATTATGAAGTAATAATCGCATTTGCTTTTATTTTTAAAAAATATTCTCTTTCAAGTAAATTTAATTGATATTGATCGCGTCTTTTTTTATTTGGAATTAGATTCTTTTAAAGATGTTATTTCACTATTCTGAAATTAAACAGCAGAATTATTTATTTTTTTATCTTTTAGTTTTAAATTTCGAAATATTAATAATTACTAATTATAATTTTATATGTTTGGAAATTTTAAAATTTGAACAAACAATGCTAAAATGTGGTTAAATATAGTTTATAGTTCTTTCAGGGGATACATAATAAATATTTACATTATTTTCATTAAACCAGAAAAACATTATTTCCTTAAATATAAGCAATATTTTTTTATTGCTACAATTCTTTTTTAACAAATATATACCCTGAATATTTCTCACAACAATGAATTGCAAAACGGGAAATCAAAATAAAAAAAGATAATTTTTTGGAAACGTTTTGCTAAAAATATGAAAGGTTCGAATGTTTAAGCTCGAATGTTTCGAGCATTGTCTAAAGATGAACAATCTTCAGACTAATAAGTTGTTCTATCACACCGTATATTTTAGAAAATCTGAAGAAATATGACCGTCGGAAATTATGCTTTCCCATAAAAGCACGCATTTTCCGGAATTATTACAAAAATCCTTTTATTTAGAACCCAAATGAAATTTTTACAATAACCCAGAGAGTCAATAATATTCGACGAAATAGCTTTTGAAATCAAATTTAGGGATATAGAAAACCGAAATAGTAAACACATGAATTGGATGAGTTTTTACCCCCTTGTTTTCCTATTCAAATTCAAAACATTCTGAATATCGATTTTATTCAAGTCTTTTCCAGAAAACAGATTGAGTTTTGTGTTATATTTATGTGCCATTGCAATTTGATATTTTAAAATAACTAGCACAAAATTAGATTTATAATTGAAAATTTGCGTATTTAATAATGGAATTACAATCTTGGTTTATGAAAATAATTTCGTTTGCTACAATATAATGCTAATTTCAATATGTATAAATAATTTTCAAAAGAATTTTCTATTCACCAATTTGTATATTGTGTTAGATTTCATTCAAAAATATGTGAACAGAATAAAAAAAATAAATACCTTCTCGAATCACAGCATTTTTTAAGGTTATCGTTTTTCTTGAAATTCGAGCTAGATGAATTTATCATGTTTAGATAGATATACTTATTTAAAATATCTTACAATTTATTCTATTATAATTTTGAATTATTTAATTGAAATTGAAGCTTGAAAATTTAGATAATTTTATCAAATTCTGTATTTAATTATGCATTAGTGATTCCTAGGCGTGTTTAATTGGGATGTTTTTAAACTAGATACTTATTTTTAAATTGTCGATTTCCATTTTATGAATGCATTCGATTGTAATATACTTTATCGATTTAAAAATATTTAAATATCTTATGCATTAATTCTTATCAAACTATTTATTCAATAGCAATATACATTATTTTTTGGGGATTTTATATTCAAAAATGGAAAGTTCGACAGTACAATTTTGTCATTATTGTGTTAATAAATTTTTAATTTAGCTATGCTACTTATTCTAGATTTCTTACTGTATATATTTTAATGATGAGTTAATGTATATATATATTTTAATGTAAATAAAGCGCACTATGTTTTCCAAATTTACCAAACTTAGCATTGAAGTAAAATCAAATACGAATTGTTAAATAGAATTTCATTATTTCTTCTTTTAGTGATTTATTAATTTTATAGTGTTCTCATAGAATATTCGTATTCATTTTCTTAAAATTTCATTAGTTTATTGACATATAAAAATACATGAACAAATACAAGATAAATTGCAAGAGATATTTTTTCAAATCTGTGCTCTTAACCAAGTGCACAACATTAGTACTCGCCAACATGAATTACACATATTTTACAACATGTTGATAATTAAATTCAGATAGATGGAAATGGTTTAATATTATTTCTATTTTATTATTTCAGGATAAGTTTTTAGAAATGACACTGCTTCAAACAACTCCAATCTTCCTATTTGAAGAGAGATTTTCAATTTAAATTCATTCATAATAAAAATTGTGATTATCGTATAGAAAATCCACCAAGTGTGTTTAATTCAGTTCATTTAGCACATCTGAAGCGTTACGTGTGATTAATTTGCAAAAGTTCAAGGAGACGAAGTCTTAATTTCTCTTGCGAAATATGACAGGAAGGATTTAGTGTAATGTCATAATGTAAAAGATATTTTATATTTTTGTAAAAGTAGTTAACGAATGAAAATACTTCAAAAATTTAAAGAACATTTTAAAATAGATTTTGAATACAAAGATAATTTTATATTTTTAATTTAGTTTCAGTTCTTCATTTAAAACGTTCAGTTACTATTTCCACTTTAAATACCGAATATGTCTATCGAAATGTTGTTGTTTATTTTGCTTGATTTGCCCTTTATTTTACTTGAAGAAAACATTTTACAGCTATAATCTATTTTGAAATTCAGTTTACATTTTTAATAAATGTTTTCATTTTGAGTAAATTGAGGTAATTGTTAATGTAGAAGTAGCTGCTAAGACTAGTGGCTGTAAGATTTGATTATTTTATATTCTTTTAAGATAAACAGAATTTACAACAAAGGATATATAAAATTATTTGTTTAAATGTTTAAACGCGCTTCTATTTAGAGCATATATTTGAAAATTTTGTCACATTTATTGTTGCTGTTAGCATTGTTGTAATGTATCTTTTTAATGTTACCATGTTAATAATCACATCCTTACCTGATGAAAAATATTATTGAAGAGTTATATTGAATTTCAATACTGAACAAAATTGTCTCAAATGCAAGTTTTTAAACTTATCTATGAATAAAATGTCTGGTTCTTCAATGAAATAACGCACAGCAGGAAAGTTTTAATGAGATACTTGAAATATTAATACACGTTCTTATTTTTTTTATAAGTAAATTTTAGTAGTTTTTTTGTAAGTTTATTATTATTTAGTCAGATTAATTTATTTGAAAATTTTATATTGTTTGAAAATAATTGGATAAATGTAGATAAAATGCATTTCTTTTAAAGAGATCCAGTATATTGTTACTAATTTTCTTTAAATACGAACCATGAAATCCGCAGTAAGAAAACCTAAATTGCTTTCATAATTTATATATAATTTATTTTCATAATTTCATAATTTATAGTAAATTATCGAAATTTAAAAGCATAGGCATAATTTTTTTGCGTTTGTTGAAAGTATATGATGGAATATTAAATCTATATTCAGCATTTTTTATAGTTTTTTTTTACAAGATAAGTTTTATACAAGATATGTCTGAAAGATCTGTTAACCCTTAATAACCTAGAGTTTCAATTTTGATACCAATCTTTTAAACCGAATGTTCACATTACTATTAGTTTTTTTTTATAGGTTGGCTGTACATATTTTACTGTTGTATAATATTCTTTCCAACGAAATTTAAAAAAATCAAATGTCATTATTGTTTTATTTTATCTATGACATATTACTTGCGCGGCAAAGTGAACAAGTAAACACATTTTACTAAAAGTTTTGTTGAATACAAATTTGATATATTTTCTTTTTCTGAAGAATATAAATACTTTTGAGGTAAGTGAATATATTATTTTCGCCATGATATAATTATTTTTTGCGAGTGCATGTTTTACTTGAAGAAACTAGTGCTATTTTTGTGAGTATCAATTTTGATACTTCAGGCATTCCGCCCTACATAAAACCTACCTACTAATTCTTTAGCTATTTTTCCCTTCATCTAGACCCTCAAGCAAACACAGTAATATTAAAAATAAATCACTTTCGTAAATCAGGCTACTAAGGGTTAAAAAATAAAAGGCTGGGTCAAAAGGATCAAAATCGGAAGTTTTGAAGTTCAAATTGAAGACGAAAATGGCGAAGTTAAGAGTTCAAACAAGTGAAAGATATGAGCAGGGGCTAAATAAGAAATACACTTAACATCCAAGGAAACAAATGTTTCAATTATTAGACTTCCTATAATATTTGTTAATGAGTCGCTACCGATAAAAGTACAAAAATCACAATCGTTACACATTAATATTTGTATGTTAGTAGAAATGGTAAGCATATCACAGAAAGCTGTAGAGCAACTGCCAGACTGGTAACTTAAACTTCATCGCATTCAATCATTTGGAACTATTTTACCAAAATCCTAGGCTGTAACGATATAGGCAAATAGATATGACTCAAGAGGAGATTCGTAGATCATATTTTTAATGTTCCCAAGAATAAAAAATAATAATTAAAGGGAAATCTGTAGACCGTCTTTGCCATTAATTCTTCTTGATTTGTCTTGTATAGACCGTAAATTGTATTCAAGTAATTTCTGACTTTCCAGCTAAGCGGAAAAATAACTCCATTCGGCTGAAAATACACCCGATAAATTCCGTTTGAAATCTGAGAAGGCATTAATAATTAATAAAGTGTTTTCAAATATGATATAAAAGCGCATTTTGCCATTTCAACATATATTTCCTACTCACAATTTTCCAACTAATACCAAATTATGCTTTTTTCAGGACTTTAAAAAAAAGTTCTATTTTTACTAAATGTTTTTGGGACACTTTGTAATTTTTGCAATGCTTATAGTAACAATTCTTGATAATCAATTATTAAAATAAAATAGCTTTTAACTTAAAATGATTAAATTTTCCTTTTTTTGACATAAAATAAAGTTTTTTTTTTGAAAATGGAAAATAATTTTTGCAAATTTAAAAATTACACGAATAAACCTGAATTAACTTGTTTAAATTATAATCTCAGAAACGAAATTGATTTGACTTAAACCTAAATTTTGTTTGGGATTCTAAAGGCTACACGGTAGCTAATAAAGTGTAATTCTAAATATGAATTTCAGAATGATTCAAATCATTCAAAAAAGTATTTGTAAAAAATTTCAAGTTGAAGGATTTAAATAAAGGGCGTAGATTACCTAATCGAAATATGATATTCTCTTTCAAAAATTATTTTGCGAAAAATTGTAAAAATGCATTTAAATTTATTTTCTTCTCCTAAATGTGCAATAATGAAGCTGTATGTAAAAAAAAATATTAATAAGTTGGAGAAGTTGAAATTAAATTTTGTTTTTAATAAATATTATAGAAGTTTAATTTAATGGCAGCAGCTTTAAAAGCAAAAAAACCTAACTCCTTAAAAGAAAAAAAAAAGAAAAGCCTCATTGAAAATAAGAAATATTCATTTACAGATTAATATTTTTATTTTCAGAAAAATGGTACTCAATAATTTAAAATTTTCGTGAAGTTAATACATTATATGAATTTTTTTATGTTTTATAATTTCTATTTTTCAAAATTCTTTGAAGATCTTCAGTTATTCCAGTTTATTATAGCATTAAATACATTATAAAATCGTTTAGATACATATCGTACCATGATGGCGAATAGAAAGAGTTTACAAATCCATGTAATTGCTACCTCTGTTACATCACATTAAGGGATAATTTAAAGAGATACGAGCCTACTTATATCCATTATTTAATATTTTGTCATACATTTAAATAAATATTTTCAAATAATATTTGTTGTAGTTTTAAATTTGCGTGTCTAAGAATTTTCTCTATAATGGAAATGAAATGCTTATTTTTATTTGGATCAATTCGATTCATTTCCTTTGACGAAAATTGGAATGTATTTATAACTTTTTATGATCATCAAAGAAATAGTAGCGTGATATAAATCATCATTTTTCTGAACTGTACAATTGTCTTTTTCATCATTAAACCTACTTATAATGTCAATAATTATAATTATTCTAAAAGAACCTTTTCTTTTTAACGGGAAATTAATAGCAATTGTAAAAGTTTTGTAATTTAAACTAATAAAATAACTTTAGTTATTTCATTCGAGTTTTAGACAAACTTTATTCTCATGTATTATATCTGTAATTATATGCATACAGGCAACTGGCGCAATAGAAAGAAATTAGTTGCACTTGATTCTTTTTTTCGTAACAATATGAAATATAATTGATTTTTAATAGCGTGTACAATTACTAAAGTTTTTATCAAATAATTCCATTCCACAATTTGAATTACTAAATGTGAATCATTGAGTCCTTTTATACTTATAAAAGGATATGTTTGAGATCAGACAAATCTATGGTACTTATAACCATAACATTTAGCACATGGGTAGTCATAATAATGTCGAAGCTCAATCGAAGCTTGAATTTTAATTAATAGTTCTTGATGGTTTTTCATACATGTGATCTAAGTACCATTTATAATGATAGCAGAAAAAAATAATTATTTGATATTAGAGAACAAACAATTGTTGATATAAAGTAATTTTTTTAATACATCCGATTTAATTTACTGAATTTTGCAGAAACCTCTTTCGAAAATAAACACTTATAAAAATTATAAAAGTTGATTAAAATTTCTGCAACCAATATCCCGATTCCGTTATCGCTTTAAATTTTTTTGAAATTATTATTTTGAAAATTTGTCTTTAGTTTAAAGCAATGAAACCCAGAATACCTTTTATCTTCGATTTTAATTGATTCTTTTTTTTATAATCTTGAGAATTTTCTTCATTCATGCACTTTGAAATCCACGCAGTTAAATTCACTTTTTCGCAATTTGGAAAAGAACCATAAAAATTATCTCTATATAATAAAAATTATAATATTATCGTTCGAAATTGATTTTCTATTTTTTTTTCTCTTTCTATCCGCTATCTCTTTTTAGAGAGTCATCATTTTCAGTTATTTGTTTCGAATTCTATTCTCTGTAGTTCAACTGAAGATATCATTGCTACGAAGGAAAATGAAAGTTTAAATTTAATATTATTATTTTACTACATTTTCATTACTTTATTTTATGTCATTGGAATTTTAATTTTTCTGACATTTACCATGGCACTGTCTATCCATGACATTTACTATGCTATGGGTTTTATCAATCGATACGTATTCTGTGTAAAATATTTAAAACACATCTAGTTGAAATGGTTTTTAGGAAGGTTGGTAGAATTTAGTTGTTAAAATTGATTTTAAATTTGGGATAATAAACCATTTTCTGGTGTTTTTATTACATTCTGTCTATATACAATTCAAATTCTGAAAGAAGTTTTGTTCTTCGAATTTTTTTTTCCAAGCGTTATCAAATGATGTTTTCAGAAAATCGATGAAAACTCTTATCAGCAATAAAGCAACAATAAATTAATCAATAAATATTTGCTGAAAGGATGGACAGTAGGAGCATTTTATTTTATCTTCGTGAAGTTTTATACTTCGTTATCCTATAGTTCTTAAAGAGTTTATTCTTCCTTATCATTATATTAGAAAGAAAAGAACTTCGCTTCTTTCTGTTTAGTTTTAATGTTTTAAAACAACAAATTCTTTGTTTCAAGCTCGAGGCCTTTAAGTATTTTTTTCGCTTGTAAACTGACAAGATTCGTTTTCTTTTTATTTAGAACAAGAAAAAATATAAAGATCAACGCTATAAACAAAAACATAACGTTGTTTGCAGCTTCATCTGTTGTAATAATATAGTTCAACTTTACCCTCTTTTGATAAAAGTTTGTCTGATGTTTTTTATAATTTCATTTCATTTCTTCTAAAAACTCAATTAAATTTTTCTCTGATAATCAAATTGAGCTATAAAATCCTCATTAGGTAAACAGTTGATTACTTTTAGTCGGAGTTTAAAATAATCGACCGAAAGAACCCCAAATGAATAGAAAAGAAGTTGAAATTACTATGTAAGAACAATTATTTTTAAATTATATGTGAATCCTTTCGTATACTAACACAAAATGGTGATTATCATGTTTCACCTTATCATAAAGAAAATGATGAGTTCATTTTGGATATCTTCCTTTCCACCTTGTACATTTGATCTTTAGTCATAGATCTTAAGATTCAACATCTAGGCAAAATAATAAATTTATTTTATCTAGGTAGTTTTGTTATTAAATTATTATATTCACAAACATATAAATATGCAGACGAATGGAGAACCACCTATTTGACAAATATGCTCCATAACTTGATATATGTAATGATATCTCTTAATCTAATTTAAATCCTAATTATTTTCATATTTTTTATGTTAATTTAGTCCATATTAACTTCATTCTAAAATATTCTCTTATTTCCTGATCCAATTCCTAATTTTTTTAAATTTAATTTTACACTTGATCTGGAAAACTGATGAATTCAGCTTTTACTCACACTCTGAGCGAAGGGATAAAAATCCTTAATGTTTACATATTCTGTTAAAGATACTTAATATTCCCTTTCCAAAATTGACACGTGTCAAAAAAATCCCTCTCAAAATCTCATTGTAAAATCATTGAAGGGAAACACTTGTATCTTTTACTCTTATTTGCAATGTAGACTGATGCATCTCTTCCCTCTTTTTATCTGTACAAATTATACCTCAGGGAAGAAATAAATCGAAGCTAGACATTTCAAAAATATGTTTTAGGTCAAGCAACTCCTGAAATATGTCTACATATATATTGAAAACGTAGATAATTAAGCCATTCGCTAATTCCATTCGTTCGCTTATTTTTTTTAATTACTGTGTTAATATTCATATGGAGAGGCAGAATAAGCTGCATATTGTTTAAAATCTAACTCGAATATTTAATATTCATTGCAATGGAGACTAAGTAGATTTCATCTTATTTCTTTAATTTGCTGTGATTTCATTACTCGTATTCAGAATATGAAATCGCGGTAAATTAATTTCGCATTCTAATTAAATTCGTATTACTCGTATTATGTCTATTTGAAAGTCCATCTATAAGTGGAATTTCAAATAGACATAGTTCCATGCAACATCTTTTTTTATTCAGAAAGATTTAAAGTGCAAAAATTCATTGGAATTTGTGCGCACCTTTGGAAAGGAATTGGGTCTTTCGGCTTGTAACATTATATAAGATAAACTAAATATTTCTCATGCGTAAATTGAACTTCGTGAATATTCACAACTTAAGTCCCAATTATCATATTCACTTTTGTTAGATTTTTTCCGTTGTTTTTGAAATATGCAATACTCTACGATAGTTTTATCATTATCCCCATATAAGTACAGTTTGTAGTACTTCATATTAGTGTGTAATAAGTAAATAATAAATTGAATTATAAACATTTCAATAGTAAGTGAATGATTCTTTATTTATTTAGCTTCCAAATACTAAAATATGTTTAAAGATATTTTGTCATTAGAAATAAAGTAATTTTAGTTTTTAGATGCTATAATATTTATTACTTTATACTGTTCTGATATATAGTAAAAGAACAATACTATAAAATTTTTCATATTAATTGTAATATATGAGTCTCATAAAAAAAACCCATATCATTTCACCCGAGATAATAGCGGGAGCTGTGTTCATAAGTGTTTCAAATCCATTTAATTTTCAAAATTAAATAACTATTTTATTTATTTAATATTTTCTAGAGTTGAGGTTGGAATAACATAGTTACTATGGCATCTGAAATTTGAAAAGAAATGTTTGTTCAAGGATACTGGCGAAAAGCTTCATCAATCGTTGATAAGAGATATTATCTGATTTTAAGATGTGAGAAAATCGATAAGGTCAAGCGGAAAATATCGCGCAAACAGTTGAATGAGGGGTTACTGATGTGTCACTCGTGTGTGTCAGGACTTCCAGAATTATTAATTTCAAAAGTGTTTCTCAACATTCATGCAATTTTGTCGAGTGGGCTGAGTTAATTTGAAAAGCGATATTCAATGCATCTTATCTAATGGGCACTGACTTCATCTCAATTTAGATAATGTTTGAGGAGATTCATCAATTGATTAAGTGATGTACAAAGCTACTATAAAGTAACTAATAGTATCTAGGTTCATTGTATTCTTATACTTTATTATTTTCAGAAAACTGTTGCGGTATCTAAGCAGATGCAGTGTGTTTAATGAAAATATAAATAAACGATTTTGCACAGAGATTGTGTTATTTAAATATTTGCAAATGATTTTTTAATTAATTAATTAATTTTATGTTTTTATATATTTTATATTTTTACTTTACATATTTTATATCTTGCTTGAAGAAAACTGATTCAAACATGAGCTCAAAGCTTGCAAGAACTTATTAAACACGTAATATATTTACCATTTAAAAAAATGATTTTTTTTCCGATGATTATTTTTCCAATATATATTTTATTAAAGACTGAAATAATTCAGAAGTTCATGAGTTATTTTTTTTCTTTTAAATTCATTTCTATGATTTTAGCACATCTTTTTCTTAGGATGGAAAAATGAAAGATAAAAAGAAAATTTAAAATGCAAATTGATAAAGAAAATTACAGGAATTAAAGGATTATTGCAAACCAAAAAATAAACGGGTTTTGATATTTAAGATCGCCATACTTCGTTTTTGCAAAGAATTTAAAATCAGTTTTACGGTTAAGGTGTCCAAATATGTAAGTCATTTTACTATTATTAAAAAAAAATTCTGAGATAGTTTAAAACTAATTTTTTTCGATTGCGATTCAATTTACTAAATATCTAAATAAACATGACTTAAAACTTTGATTCGTAACTTTGTAAAATTAGTTTCAGAATAAATATAAACTTGCAAAGAATAATAAATACAGAAATCGTTTTTGAATAATTTAATACGGAAGAATTAGAGTATGAAAAAGAGATTTTTCATGAAAAATATAATATAAAGGCACACATTGAAGGAAGCATTCATTACCAGTCATAACGTCGGTGCGAGCATTGCGACATCCAGAAAAATTAACTGCTTCTTTATTCTCTCCATATTTAGGTATCGTTTGAATCTGACACAAAAGAGAAAGTTCCATATTTGCAAAGCCCTTGTAAAGGCTTATGACACTCTTAGAGTAAACAAATATTAAGATGCTTTTTGGATATACTTAAGATGTGTTTGTTTAATATAAAAGATTAGATAAGAATGAATTCTACAATTGTTATTGATATATCGCGACTTTGCATAACTTTATCTAACAATTGGACAGTAAATATTGCCTGGAACACAAGAAAACTTATCTGAAACTGGCATCTCTATTGAGGTTTCTGAAAAATAAAATCCCTCCGTTTTTGGCGGGAATTTTAACCTTCACCTTTATGCCTTTGCTTAATTATAAATAAAAATTCATGACTGGTAACATTGCTCTAATTTAATGTAATTGGTCTTAAGCAAAGTTTTCAGTCATTTTTATATGTCATAAAAATATTAATAAATATTTTTTCAGATAATCTGTAAGAAGCCACAGGCTTTTTATTGCCGCTCGAGAAATTATGAATTATATTCAAGTGGAAATGAAGTTGGAATATAAAAATTTTTTTTTCTTGAAATCTGTCTTATTAACATCTAAGTTTTTCTAAATGTTTCATGGTATCTTCAATGTATGATTAGATGGCTATTGCAAAAATGTGTTTACAATTTCCTTATTTCTTTGAAGTAATTAAAATTAGAAATGAATTTAATAATAGGAAAATGGAAAGAATAATTGAATAAACTATAAAGTCTGCTTTAAAAAATCAAGATACATTAAATTAATACCGTTACATTTTTAATTGATTGTCAATAATCAATATATTTAGCTTTCATTGTATAAAGAGCGAAAAGTCCCAAATCAATTTAATAATTATCCAATGAAATTATATTAATTACAATTATTATATTTAAATAAAAATTAATACTATAAGAATTTTAAACAATATTTTAAAACAAATACAGCATTTTACAATAAATATAATGTTAAATTTAATGTACTAATTTTAAATTTGTGAAACATGAAATCTAGCTTGCAATGATATCTCTGGCAATGACTGCTGATTCTTGGAAATCATTTAATATTCATTCTGATTTATTTCAATTCCATTGGAACAACGAGCAATTAAATACTTTAAAACGAGGCCACGTTTTGTGCTCCTAAAATTGTGATGTGATTAAATATTCCTCTCCAACCAGAAAATATATGGAATTAATTAAATAATAATGTAACTTTCCTATTAAATGCTAATATATTAATAAGTAAAATATCATAAAGACCATATTTAAAGTTATTTTAGCTTTATACTATGGAATCTAAACGGAAAAGAGTGAATCTCATTCGATTGTTAACATAAAGTTTTTAAATTTCTATTATAATATTTAATACTTGTCGTTTTTCTTTTTTATTTCTTCCTGAAATGGTCAGAAATTAAATATTTCTAACAAAATCACGACAAAGATTCAGAATGAAAACTGAAATATTGTTGTTTGAATGATCATTCATGCCAACTAAGAAAATAGAAATTTAATAAACAAATAAATTTGGATTTGAAAAAAAAATTAAGATTATGTTTTTGGAGAATATTGTCAGATTCATCCTGGATGATTTAATCTCTAATTGAAAATATAGTTAGCATAAGAGAACAAAACAAGAAGTTTGTGTGTGTGTGGGGGGGTGCGTATTCTGCCTGGCACTTGTTAATAAATTGCAATACATATTTAGTTATGGGAAGGAAAATTTTCTGTTTTAACAGACTTTTACAATTTTTAAATAAATTTCAATTAAGTAACCACCAATGCACAAACTTTAGGTATATACTTAGTATCCATGAATATATTTCTTTAAAAAAATAATTTAAAAAATGACTTTTTAAATATCAGTTTTATTATTTGAAATTCTCCATTGTAATCGATAAATTTTAAAAGTAAATGTTATTTAAAATTATATTTCCATTGTCATAATATTATTTATTGCCTTATTTTTATTGATATTTCGCATCATCTACATTACCTCATCAAAGTTGAACCATCTTTTACTTATCCGAAGATGAAAATGAAGAAATGTCTCCCCATTTGTTGTTTAGACATAAAATATACGGGAAATTCAGACAAAATAAATAGTTTAGATTTTTAAAACTCTTGATACACAAATGTTTCACAGACAACACAGATTTCACCATGAAGACCATTAAGTGCGAGTCACACACAGAGTTCAAACATGTGTGCTGACGCACGTTTAGTGATATTCAACAGATAAATTTGTATTGATCAAATCAGCACTTTCTTCTTTATGCGAAAGTGGTTTTTCTTTTGATCATTTTCTTTTGCCTTATCTCCCAGTTGTGGGAAAAACGAACATCATATTATCTAGTTTCTCTGAGATGAAACTAAGCTATTTGATTCGTTCTAGATAGAAGGCAGACCCACCGCGGATCAATGACGACACACCTTGTGATGCATTTTATGCTATGCGTGAAGACAATGGAATTTATTCTATACGAAATTCTGACCAAAATCAATAGATAGTCCTGAAAAAAATATTTATTACTCTTCTAAAAGGCGTAAAGTGAATATGTGAACTTTTAGATGTATTGCTTATTTTAAGATTAGTTTTAGGTATAAAATTTCAAAAGAAGTTCAAATTAAAGTTCAAAAAATATTTGAAAATTTATTCAAATATTGAAATTTTGTAATTAAAAATGAAATTGAAAGATGAAGGAACAACAAAAATAATTGTCTAAAAATGTTTACTTTCTCAATTTTCATTTTCTTTTTAAGTAATGCAGAAATATTAACAGGCGTATTAGAAGATTCCCTTATTTGAAGACATGACACTGATTTATTTCGTAAAGAAATGCAATTAAGTTATTCGTTTTCGTTATTTTGTTACTAGATATAAATTTTGAGTTTGGGTTTGTTTTTTTAAATTTAATACATTTATTTCAAATTATTCAGGGAAATTGACAATATAATTTTTGTATCGTATTTTTCTGTTTTATTAATCTTTAAAATTTTATTTAAAGTAAATATATATATATATATATATATATATATATATATATATATATATATGTCTCTGAAATGAATGCACATGAAATAAATTCATTTCTTTAAATGGATTTTGTAAGAATCTTTAAAGAAAGTTGCATATACTTACAAGAATCTATAATAATTTCAAAATTCTTTTTGAAATTATTTATTTATTATTATTATTATTTATTTATTATTATTATTTATTTATTATTAAGTATTTATTCTTTCATTGAGTTTTTACTGTATCATATATTTTATATCAATTTTTCGTGGTTTATTTCTAGTAGCCAATTTATGCTTATTTTTGTTGTTTTGAAATATAAAACGTAGATGCGTTTAAGATACATGTTTAATGTTCAGTATTTTTTGAACTAGTCTCCTCAAGCAATAAACTTGTTTACCGGGAATATTAAGTATATTTGTTTTGTGATAAATTATTTAAGCTTCATTGTTTGACATTAAAGCCGTGTTATTTCTCATGTTATGTCTTACATACTCAGTGTTTAGAGTGCATGGATCTTTTTAATGGAGAGAGTTCCTAAACGTCATAGCGCTGTTAAAAACATAAATATCTGATTCATCTATCTTTATAATTTCACTTTTTTTTTATCCATCTCCTAAATTATACAGATATCAAATAAAATCCTTTTCTATCTGTCAACAATGGAAGGAAATCAGGCGATTGATAAAACAGTAAAAACTGTTTAAATTTCAGGCCAACAATGTAATCTATTTTTTGAATTTAAGCAAAAAAATATTCTTAAAAATCTGTCGAAATTCAGCGCAATTCCCCACTACATTTAAATTGCTATTAATAAAAATCATTTGTTTTTTGTTTTGAAAAGGTGTAAAATTCTTTTATATGCGACAATAATTTCGGAAGTTGGCATGGAGAGTCCTCAAAATTTAACTTAATCTTCACTTAATTAAAACTTATTAAAATTACTCCAAGATGCGCATACCCACGCTCTATGCTTTTTATGTGCTAAATTTGTTAACTATAAGGCAAATTATCTAGCTTGTTGAGCGCCAACATATAAACATACACATTCAACTTTTTTTATTAATATAGACTAATATTTGCTTCAATATAATAGCATTAAAAACTACCCAGTACCTTTTCAAAAAAGGGCATGATTTTATATAGAAACGTATCTTATTTTTTATATATAAATGCGCAAAAGGTACCGATTTATAAAAAAAACCCTGCTTTTCAGTAAAATACACCTGCTTATTTCTTTTACCTTCCGAAACTCAACAACTCAAATACACGACAGTAAATAGTTATCTTCTAAATTATAGCATTAAAAACTTGCACTGCATGTTCAGTTGCCATAAGCATTGTGAAAAAATTCTTTCTAATCTAATACCAGTATCTAAATAATAATTAAAGCTCATATTTAATTGCTTTATTCATTTATTATATGGCTATAATATTAATACCTTTAATTTTTTTTTTTGAATTTTTGCTAACCTGAAATATTTACGTTGCATTAGATAAATATTTACTTAATTTTAGATCAAAATAAATTAACGTGTACAAATATTTACTTCAACTGATTTCAACACATTTTATTAATAAATTTACTTATAGGAATATTAAACGGTCTGCAAAATTTAAAGCTTAAACAAATAAATTGATATATAATTTCTTAGGCTTTCGTTTTACATTATAATATTGCTTAGAATATTGAGTAAATAATCTACTACTATATTTTATTAGCATTAATAAAAGTTAAATGTATATCATGTACATTCATATATATGTTATATACATTGTGCACAATTTAATATTTTTTAATTTGCATTTTTTCTGGATTTTTCTGAATTTTGATATATTTTTCACAAAACAATTCATATAAGATTTATAAATCTTAATATAACTCAAATATCGTACATCAATTTTCACTTCTGTTCAATAATTACAGTCACAGTTTGTGATGAATTATTCAATATTCGAAAATAGAAGAATAGGAATCGAATGTAAATAAATAAGAATTATTAATAGAAATTGATTTATAGTTCAATAAAATAATGTACTGAATTCAATGGACCATATCGTAATCTGAAATCGGCCTTCGAATTTTGAATTATTCATCAATTATGCACACCCAATTTTTGTTGCATTATCTAAATTATCGATTGGTATTTTCTTCGAGAAATATTAAATGCAAAGAAATTTTTTTAAAAGTAATTGATTCATAGAATAAGAAAATGGTGCATTAAATTAAACGAGCGAGTCAAGAAATATCAACGTTATATAAATAGTATAAACTAAGACGTTTTGATGCATAATTTAGAAATTCGATTGGTAATTTAAATACGGAAAATCGTAGAAACTGATTCAAAAATTAGTAAAATAATGCTCTAAATTGAAAAGACTCAACTCTTACAGAGTTTTTAAAATACTTTCTTTTTTTGAAAAATTCTCTTTGGCTGGGTGAAAAAAAAGCAGAATGAGACATATCTCCTCCATATTTATGCCGAAACGCAATCAAACACTTCTGGAAATTTTAGTAATTGCTTATTTATATCATTTTGTCAAAGTGATATGAATGATTTTTTTTATCATTCACAAAAAAATAAATAGTTAAAATTGTAATTTTATATTTCCTATAATTCGGAAGAAAGCCTGACTGAATAGTTGATGCTTTTTCAGATGTTTCTTCCATTTAAAGCACTACATTTTACGGACGTGTATGAAAAACTCTTCTTTTCAGCTCAAAAAAAATTATTTTAATTGTAGCTGTTATATATATAATGTTATTGAGGTCTCATTTATATAATCTCTTCTGCTGTGAAGCTCAGAAATTTGAGATTTAATTTAAAGGATTAACTTTTGCATTTAGCAATATTGTAAAATATTCTTTGGCATAGAATAATACAATATAATGTCGCACAATATCATGCAATATTGTGCAATATGTTGTGCTACATGGGTAAATTGATTATATGAAACATAATTAAGTATATAAAACGTCTTTTAATTTTTTTTATCACTGTCTAGTTATCATTAGTTCGTTTAAAACAAGGTCAATGCAAAATGCTCAACCATTTAAATTTCTTTAAAAATAAAAACTCCCATTTTGGATTTAAAGGAAATGAATTTATTTCAGATATATCTTTGCTTAGATATATCAAACATCAATGGCCTATTTTTGCTCAAATTATTTAAAATTTAATATGAATTTGATTTTTATATTTTGAATCATATTTCAGATAAATTTTTCAATGAGCATGTAATTACTTCTCTAAATGGTCTTCCTTGAAATTCGATTAATTGGGATGAAAACTCTGTGAGAAGTCCAAATTTTTACTATTCGTTCCCTATTTATTATTGACTGGTTATTTTTCAAATGAAAATTTAAATTATTATTCACAGAATATAGGCTTGTGAACTATTTCTACATGTTGGGATAAGTTTTTTCTCTGGATGCAAAGATGGTACACACCATGTATGTTACTGTTTGCTATATAACAAAAATTCATTCATTTCATTAATCTCAGCGTTGGAAACAAAATAAGTTGGAGCAAAATATTACTCAAAATAAAAAAACATTAAAAAAAAACATGGCGCAAATAACGAAGATCATGATGTTGCTTCGAATGAATGATAACATCATTAACAAAGAATGGCATCAAATTCCTTCAATTACCGTAAATATACTTATTGTGAAAATTATCAGTGCATGTTAGATGTTATCTTTCCTTCAGCACAAGATATTTTCCGATATCGCCACGATGTTCGATATTCTGACTCTTGGACAATATTATGAAAATATCGTATCATGTTGCTGATCATTTGGTGATAATAGGCTTATTTTTCATGTAAATTTCCCTCTTATTTCTTAAATTGTTCTTTACAGTGCAAATGTGTTTTTAAACCATAAACCTCGTTTCTTTCCTGATGTTCAAATAATAATAATAATTAGCAAGTTTTTTTCTATTTTTTCTGGTTTCAAAAGATCGATATAATTTAAAATCATATTCTTTAACTAGTATTTACTTCTACAAAATAGAATATATATGGAGTTAGCCAGAAAACAAATGTTCAAAACATGGCTTCATTGCTATTTGTAAAAGTACCACGTAAAGTATCTGAAAATTTCTTAGCAGCTGTTCTCTCATTTAACCAACTGCGTTGGAATACCAAAGGAATTTTGTTTAAATAGTCTAGCACCTCAGATGACAATTTTATTGCATCTAACTTTGTGACGCATGACTTTGAAACAAGATTTTCTGGAATTGTCTAGGTGTCTTGAAAAATCTTCAGTCTTTTTTGGGACTTGTTCAGAATCATTGTTTAAAATGCAATTCCACTTTCCTTTTGGTTTGTATGAATCCTGTTAATCTCATACGAATGGATCAAGAAAAGTCGAGATGTAAAAAAACAATGTAGTTTCTCTAAAAATGACATTTTTTTTTTCTTTTCTGAAAAAAAACTTGTATTTTTAATTTAATTTGATGCATATAATTTAATTCAGTAAATATAAAGTAATGACATGTAAGAATATTTGTGATTATATTTCTTAAATTCTTTTTTTCATTTCGAATGTAAAATTAGATTTCTTGAACTATATTAGTTATTTTATTCGACAATATCCTGATAGTTTAGAATTTTATCCGAAAATATCAATGAACCATTTTAAAGTAAAGTATGTAAAATTAATTAAATAAAAGAGGGTATACATTAACGCATTCAGAGTTTTATGTGCTCATCGCTTTTGGTGGGGACATCAGTTTTTAATAACATTGATATAGTAAAAACAAATATCAATATTAATACAATTTTTAAATATATCTATAAAAATTGTTAGTTAAGTTTATTACCAAACTCTATTGTGTATAAACAACAATGCATTTAATTTTTATTTCAGTTTGTGACATTTCCAAAAATGATTTTTTTTTCAAAATTTGTCAATAAAATTATCATTTTTTTTTTTTACTTTCAAAATTTTTTTAAGAGACAATGTTCGTACTTAAATTTTCATGTATTTATAGGAATAGTTTATAAGTGAGATAAACTAATCAGCTTATTCAATACAATCTACATATTTTTAAAGAAGAAAATGCTTTATTAGCTTTAAGCTAATAAATCACGTTTTATTAATGTTCAGTAATTTAAAATAACACTGATAATAATCTGATACAAAAACAGATGTCGATCATCAGAAAACACTTTGAAACAAGCCTTCCTTTAATACACATCTCAACCTCAGCTATTGACAAACTTACAATGATGTCATCGCCTTTCTGCTTCAAAATGATAAAAAAAAATGTATGCTTACATATATTGAACAAAGTATGCTGTAAAAAGAGACGTTGAGTGAAGAAAAGAGTGAAAGATTTTACGCATAGCTTTTAAAAGGTTTATTAGATAAAACAAGCGAGAGTGACACTAAGTATTCTAAGCAAAAAAAAAAAAAAAAATGTTACTTTGACGCTGCTTTAATCAATCAAGAATACTGGTAATAGAGCTTTTAACGTTAATTAGTGGCAACTACGATGGTTTAGGGGAAGGTTATATTTTTTAATTATTTTTGAATGATTTTTATAGCATTTAAGAAAGTGTGAAGAATTTCAGCTCAAAAATAACTCGTCCAATTTTTCTCAGTTGCAAGATATATAATATATGAAAGTGAAAGTAATTTCTCAGTACTTCCTCACCTTCAGTTTTCTGATTTTCTAAACATTTTTTTTATTAAATACTTGCATGGAGATTAAACTTGATAAAGAAATATGGAAAATAATTAATGAATTAATATTGTTAATTTAATTTTTAGTGAAGACCAATCAAAACAAGACGAGAAAGTGTTAGAGAAAGTATAATATTTATACTAGAGCTATACTATTTGTAATTATATGCTACTATATATATTATTTAAGAATTTAAATTGCTCTGAAGATCTATGGATATGTCGTTTGATAATATATAATATGCCCTAACATTAATGCAAGATTTGAATTTCCACCATTCTTTCGGTAAGATGTGGGCAAAACCATTTGACAGCTGATAGTTTAGGATTGGTAAAAATGAAGCATTACATGACAGAACAGTGGGTTTTCATTGCTGAAAAATATTTCAAAAATAATGAAGGTCTTCGAAACTTCGAAAATTTGAGAAATGGACGTCTAGATTGAGTCCTTTAACACCACTGGATATTTCTTGTTATGGAGCTATTTGAGGTAAAAGATCTATGCCAAAACCCCCACAAGAACACGTGCATTCAAGGAGAAAATTCAACGCTGCACTCACGAAATTCAACCACATTTATACAAAATGGCCATAGAAAATTTCGACAAATTGCGTATGTGAACAAAGAACTGGAGGCTATTTGTCCTACGTGTTATTCCATACATATTGATGCAGAATATTCAAATACGGTTTTGCCCCATTAAACCAAACCAAACCAAACCTAATCCATACATAATCCTATCATGTGTTCTTGACGATTTAATAAAATTTTAGCAATTTAAAAAAAAAGTTTTTTTATTTTATTCAAATTTGGCGTCATTACATTGTTCTATCATGTAACGCTTCATTTTTACTAACCCTAAATCTAAATCAGCTGTCAAATGGTTTTTTAATAGGGTTGCCAACATTTTATTGCACGAATGGTGGTAAATTCAAATCTTCCGTTAATTTTGGGACACCCTTTATTACTGTTCAAAAGAAAAAAATTCTTATTTTGAGCCTGTTACTTATTGAGTGCTGATTTAACAAAAGCTATTATCTAAAACGTAAATTTTTAAAAACATAGTTGCTCTGTGTGCCTGCTTTGAAAAAGGATACGCTGATCAAATAACTGAGATTGATTAAGCAGATGAAATTTATATCCTTATGCATTCTAATATTTTATCTTTTTACTCTTCTTACTGAGAATATATAAAAAAAATTGAATTTGTCATAATGAAATAATAAACAAGCTTTCTGTACATCAACTTAGTAACTGGAATACTTATCAAAATCTTTCCTTCGTTAAGCTTACTACCATTCTTCTTGGTAAATTTATATTAAAATAAATCTGCTTGCAAAATTTTGAAATTTTATTGAAATTAAGTTTAATAAAAAATTTTAATAAATAACAAGAATAATGTCTAGAAGTCGCAATTTTTACTGTGCATCTTATTTAATTCACAAATGCTATTTAAAGTGACAGTATTCATTTAAATTTAGTAGCACAAAAACTCCCTCCATCAGTGGAAGCCCCAAAAGGTTCAATAATTAAAAAAATTTATTAAAACATCTTTTAAAGCAGACATAAAAGGAAACTCTTTGTCTGTTTTTCGAGTATTTTAATTCACAAAGATGTAGGTGTAACAAAAGAAAATGTTCGCTTTGTTTTACTTTAGGCGTAAAATAATGTGTTGACAGTATCTAAAGATGTTTTCAAATATTCATCATCTATTCATAAAATAAATCTTTCAAGTGATTTTATTATTTAAACAAATAATGCTGAAGCCAAAAGAATGATAGAAACGAAATTTTAATAAAGCTATTAATGCAAGTAAACGAAAATAACTCTTCAAGCTTCATTATTTTTTAGAAATTTTTCTTAAAGTCAAGCTTTCAGAAAAACAAAATATTCATATTTCTTTTTCGAAATTTCTTTGAGGGTTGCTGTTATAAGTACTTACTTAGAATTTATAAAAAAAGTATTTATTTTGAAAAAATTCTACATATTACAAAACATTTCCAGTTTGTCGATAATGAAAAAGCATTTTTTTCTTTGTAATAACTAGATATTTTTATGAATTATTAATTAAGAATTTTTATGATTTATTTTTCATTTTTTTTGCCTCAACTTTTTATTAAAAAAAATAGAAATTAACATTGAATATAATTTTTGTAGATGTACTTTTTGAAAGAGTCTGCAAACTTTTATTTAGATATAAAAAAATAATTGATAAACCAAATAATTATTCCAAATTTACATTTAATTTTTTTTACCAACATTTTAGCCTGACTATTCCCACTTTCAGAGATAGTAATTGCAAACTTGTATAAATTATAGCAGATACTTTCGATTGCTTTATAAAGTTTAGAATCCCTTATTAAACTAATAGTCTTCCATATCTTAAAGTTTTTAAATCTCAGTACGCTTACGTTCATTAAAATTCAGTAAGGAAAATTAAAAGGAAAGGAACTGTAGCTCTTCATTAGTTGGTACATCGTTATGTTTTTAATAACCGACATGATTATCATGAGACAATGGCGTTAGCTATTCGAATTTTTAATCCGTAGTTTTCTTATTCATGTCATCCCCTTCCATTAATAAATAATAGGTGCACTGATACTGCCATTTGAATTTAACTAAATTTTTCTATAGTTTGTGAAGATATTTGTATAGTATTTCTTTGTATAGTACAAAATAGACTTTTCATCTAAGATAATCTAATTTTTTTAATTCAGAGTTCAAAATAATCAAATAAATTTTAAAAAATAATTATGTAAAACGTTTTAAAATTTTCAGTATTTGGGCAATGAAGATAACTTTGTTATAGATATGTTTCTGGCAGTCTTAAGATAATTTCAATGCAAAGCTTTCTGTTTCAAAGACAACGTCTTTATCGCAATCGCTAATGCGTTAATGAAATTAAACATTTCTTTTGCAAAAAGAAATAACACAAAACGTGCGCAAAACTATAATTGAATAAGGATAATATCTATAATAATATTCTACAATTAACAGTAAGAATATTGAGTAAAGATTTATTTCAAATTGAGTTATCATCAGCTAAGAATATTTTCAAACTGTGACCTAAAATATAATAATTTTTTTTTTTTAAATCTGGAAATTATACTATACTGTTGTCATTTTACGGCAGTCTTGAAACAATTTTAATGCAAAAAACATTCGATTCAAGTAAAAAAAAATATCTATAATAAAAAAAAACATTAATGAAATTAAATGTTTTTAATAAAATGCAAAGCGTGTAAATTATAAATCAATAGCCATGATACTCTATAATTAATTATGGGAATACTCTGTAAAAAATGTTTAGCTTTATCATCTGCAGCATTATCCACATTATCTTTTAGCTAAAATTATTTTCAAATGTAACTTAAAAAATACAACTAACTACTTTTAAAACAATTTCGAAATTTATATTATTACTGAAGAATGAATTCAGAGAGTCTATGTAATAACTTTAATGAATCTGGGCATTCATACATTTTATCATTCATAAAGGATATAATATGCCAATTATGTCTCTTTTACCATCTCTTACAGTTCTTTCATTGTTTCACTTATTTAGAACATGCGAATCACAGTCTCTTAACTAAAGTTTTCTGCCGGTTAAATATTCACAAGTGAAAATTCGTATGTATCAGGAAAGTAAGCTGGTTATGGCTGTAAAATAAGCTGGTTAAAAAAAAGATAATTTAAAATTTGTAAAAGACACCATATCATAATGACTCGGTCTTTTCAAAAATGTGATTTTTTTTTAATTCTGTTATTAAGAGCTAGAGCTGCACATGCGCAGTTCTAATTTCAATTGGATAAAATCTATTCTGGCTCTTTGATTACATGAAATATTTCATTTGTTTTCCCAGGAATGGCATGAACTGTTTTAATTTGGAAATACTTTGAATGTTATGCAAAATCTTTAGCATAGTAATACAACTATAAAAGTTTATTTAAATAATTAATTATTGTGGTATAAGGGTTAAAATATATATTTTTTATTTGGTGAAACTTTTACAACTATAAATTACTTGCTTACTGAAATTTAAAATTAAAAAAAATATATATCTTCTTAATTATTTCGAAAATATGCTTTTTTTCTTATACTTTAAGAAATTTTTGAAAATCTTTTAGCATAATTGATAAGTTTTGTCTAGGTAAAAATGTTACAATTTAAAGGAATCCAATGTTATATTATCTAACTCAGCAGAATAACCAAACTGTGGCGTCATTTTTTCTAATTAATTTTGAAACGGAAATATTTAGTAAAATATCACTCTATTATAATAATTATGAGATAATCTAGTTTTCCATTATGCAATATCTTTAAAATCAAAACAGAAATAAAGTTATAAAATAGCAGTTGGAAGGACATACAGGTAATTTTATCTCTTTGAAATCGCGATTATTTTCAATCGCATATTAAAATTAAGCTACTTTAGCAGGATCACATATTTAATTCCTCAAATTTCCCATCTATACATAATGTGACAGCTATAGCAAATGTACCTTTACACCACAAATCCTGCCAGTTAAAAGCAATTTGAATCGAGTTTTGAAGCTATCCATCTTTGCTTGGCATTTCAAAATCTGCTATCACAAATTTTGCCGCAGGTCTAATGGACATAAATGTGACGTTTTTCTTTAAAAGCTTCAGAAATCCATTTAGTAATTTTTTTCTGGCGAAAGTTTTTTTTTGATAAGTTATATTAGTCGACAATTTTTTATACCCATATAATATGCATTAAATGTGTCAAAATAAGGTGAAGATTTAATTTACTTTTAAATCATGTGCCTTGAAGAAAATGACAATTTTATGTATGTTGATATTATTGATCTTGTATTTTGTCATATTAAGCTTGATTTCAACAATTTTTATTTTATGAAACTTAAATTTAAATTTTGGAAATCGGTCTTGAGATTTCTTTAATTTGTTATAATTTACAATATATTTAATGCACAACTAAAAATTCTAATTTTTCAAAAATACTTTCGTTTTTCTTGAATGTTGATAAACAAATATTTTCCTTTAAATATTTATCCATTCATATAATTTTCTCTTTGATTTATGTCATTTTTAGGCATTATTTCAGGCTTTTAAATTAGAAATCATTTAATTATTCCTTAAATCGTTTAATTTCTTAATTCCTTAAATAAAATTCCATATGTTGAAGAAAAATATTATAGTTTCAAATAATAAATGTTACATGTAGTTCTGCGCACTAAGTATTTGTTGAAAAATTTTAGTTGTCAGTTTGAAAATTTTGACACAGAAAAGTTACTTTAGATTATTCCCGATGTTTTATATCTTGCAAAATTATATTCAGAAATAATGTTTAATTAGATTAAAATATAACTGTTTTAAAAATAACTAAAGAAAAACTATTTTTAAAAATTATCAAAACTACATTTTCAATAAAGAAATTCATCTGTATAAGAAACATGTTCAATAAAGCAAGAAAAAACTATTAAAATTAGAAGCTATTGAACAATTTGAAGATTGCTATTATCTAATTACGAGTATTTAAATATTAAACAGAATATTAAAAAAAAACAATTAACAGCAAAATAAAAAAATGATATATTGTTTCAATTAATTACTCAATATTTTCAATCGCTTATGAAATTTAGCTTATCATCCACAGTTTTTTAAAAGAAACGACAAAGAAGATATCAGTTAAAACTCAAACATTGGGAAAGAACCGTGAAGCAGTGATGCTAAAGACAATTAAAAGCACTGGGAGAATTTTGTTCCAGCAGTTTGATAAACTAGATTAAACTCTTTTGAAGGCAGATAAATATTATATTTACATATTCGAATGCCACTTCGATGTTTGTCTGCATGCATAAATTTATGCTTTAATGAATCAGTCTATGTTTATTAGAACTGAGATTTAAGGAATCAAATGCCCATGTTGACAAGAATTCATTCGTGATAATATTCTGATTTAAGTTTTGATTTGATAATTCATAAAACTTTCTGTGATGCTTACTTAATTCCCCTCAGTGGAATTGCGTCACGAATACTGCAGAGAATGGAGGCCCCTATGAGGTCTTCAAGGAAGAGAACTTATTGAGAATTAAGGGAATTCTGTGTTTGTGCTATTATTTTAAAAATATATTAGTCGCATAGGGGCAAGTGGTGAAATATTATTTTAAGTGAAATAGAGAAATATCTTTAATGTTTACAACCCAACAAAAAATAAAATAAAATAAAATTATGTTTAGAAATTATAACTACTTTTCAAAAATATATGCGTTGTTTTGAACTTGTTTCTTTTTTAAATTGTATTACATTATATTTAGATTTAATTATTTTATTTTTAAGTAGTTAAATTTAAATAAATTGATTCAAGCAATTTTGTAAACAAAATTTAGTTTGATATCTTAATTTTAATAACTATTTAGTTTTGGTGAATATTTTTAAAGTCCAAGAAATGTTTGTTCGAATGAATTTCGTAGAAATTCAATTTATATGAATTTTACTGTAAATAATTGCTTCGTTTTTTTTTTAAAGTTTTGCTGGATGCGAAAGGTAATATTTACTCTACGATAACAATGCTAAATTCTAGGATATTTTTAAAAAATAATTTTTATAGGAATTACTTCATATCTGAAATATTTCTTATTTTATTTCATATTTTAATTAATAAATTAATTAATCGAAATATGAATTCATTATCCTAAATCGTAAAGTCTTCAAAATAACTTGTAATTTGAATCAATTATAGCACTGTTCTTAGTATATACTTTTAGAAATAAATTTCATTAAGAATTTAATTTTAAAAATTTAGATGTTCATTATGGAAATCGGGAAATTAGGTAGAGAATGTATACACCAAAAAATAGGGAGTTTTAGAGAACGTATATATGAAATTTTCTATAATTGATGCAACAAAAAGGTTGGATATGGCATTGTGGCATTTTCTGTATAATGTTCAAAACAATTGGAAATTTTATTGCTAATTGTTTGCTTATACAATAACAAATTTAAGTTTTTTAGTTGCTTCCAACAGCTCTTTAGACATGATTATGCATCTATTTCGACTGAAGAAAGTATTTTTATACTTCTATAAGCAGTACATATCAATACAGTTATTTCTTTACAAATAAGTGCAAATCATTTTGTAAATTCAGTACATTTCTTGATGTTCATAATTAAATTTGTAAGAAAATGAAATGGTATTAACGTATTTTCTTCTGAATATAGTAATAATAATATTAAATAAAGGTGGCAAAGCAAGAATGCAACAATAACATCTTATTCGTAAAATATTAATTTTTCTTTTTAAGATTGTTGATTACTCTCTAAATTATTTCTTTGAATTAAATAAATTAAACACATTATTTAGCTATTTAAATTTCAACTATTTAATTTCCAAGTTCGCTCAGTTATTAATTAACTAAATATTAATAGTTGATTATCAATAATTGATTCCCATGTTTATAAATTAAAAAAAAAACTTGAATTCGGTACTTATTTTTTAGGCATATTATGTCCACGAATTGTAGTTCCTTTCTTCTGAATTAAAAATTCCTATTTTGAAATTCTATCTAAATTCAATCTTTTTAAACTTTATTTCCAAAAAAAAATCTGCCATTTTGTGATATAGCATTTTAACAAACAATATCAGTCTAATAAGAAATAATTCTGCAGATTTAATAATTTAATTTAACATCTGCGAGTAAAAAAAATTTTTTTTTAAATTTTTAATCCATTTTTTTCTATAAAATATGAAAAAAAATGTCTCATCAGCCTTAAGCGCTACACATGTTTTACGGATACATTAGATTAGCTTACCCAAGTTCCCCCTTGTAAATAAATGAACACTTTTCCTATTACCCTTAATGTTTGCTTTTACTTAATTACTTAAGAAGATGTCACGGGCAGATTATAAAATTAATCTTGAAAGGGTGAGCTAATTCCTTTGTGAACAAAACATTGAGTCTTAATTGGAGGATTTTTGAACTTTTTTTTTTCAATTGAGCAGTAGTTTGAAGTAAGTTTTAGAACGTCTGTAGGCAGTTAAGTTTTAGTTGTCTTCAAGAAAAAAATCTATAATTTGCTAATTTATAAAAGATGTGACGATTATATGAAAATATTTTTGTTGTCGTTGAAAAGGGATTTAAAAGAATTAATTTTTAAAATTATTTTCTTTTTTTTTTCGATTTTTTTTTATATCTCTTATATGGAAATATATTTCTTCCATATTATATGGAAATATACTTCTTTCATATATTCCTTTTATGTTTTTAAAAGTTATTTTTAAAATGTAATCTACAATGTTTTTGGAAATAATATCAAATTATAAATTTGTTTATAATAATCAACTGATAATATTGCTTACAATCATTGATGTTATAGTAACATAAATAAAATGCCCATGTTCTAGCGTAAATCAGAAAGAATTTTCAAAAACTTTATACAATTTTGAGAAATTATAAGAAATTTTAAAAGAAAATCTACATATGTTTAAAAATTATACTATGAATTTATTTTTCTATTTAGTTTTGTATAAAAATTTTTAAAAAGTCATACTTTTATCCAAATTTGCAGACTTTATTTGGTAGGAAAAAGTCGAAAAATTTTAAGTATTTAATAAACATTTCCTTTTCAATTTCAATAAAGATCTGAAAATTGTTAGAAGTAAAATTTTTTGTGATGTAGAATTTCTCCGAATTATATTTAAGATGTAAAAATTTCTAATGAAATTTGTAATGTTATATTATGTTGACTTTTTTTCTATGTAAATATTTGCTAAATTTGTAATTGTAATCCAATAAATTTAATGTTCATTAAAGCACTTTGGATAAAATCGGCCATATTTATTACTACTTTATTTAGATGAATCTTTCAAAAAGTTTTCTTAATTAAATAACTCGAATTATTAAAGATTGAATAAATAATTAGTTTATTTAAAATTATTACTTTTTTTCTTTGTCAAAAATAAAAATAAATGCAAATTTATATGCAAATGGGCATACCTATTATTAATGTGAATATCGTTATAAAATATATTACAGTGTAAACTTATTACAACTATTTTCAGAATTGCAATTAATAATAACAATGTGCAAAAATAATAATTATAAATTATTCCATTGTTTACTATAGCTAAGCCCTTTAGATGCATATGGAAATTTTTATTTGTTATATAATTATATAAGCTAGAATGTCTTGCAACTCAAATACAATTTAGCGCTAAATATTGTTCAGTGTTAAATTAATAAATAAACGTTTCATTAGTAATGATTTATTCATCAAAACCAGGAATAACTTTACTAAGAATTATATCTGAATCCCAACTCGAAGCTGCATTAATTAATGTTTCTATATTTATTGTGTATCTTATATGATACGAAAAAGTCAAACGATACAATTTGTTGCTATATTAAATGGATGGAATGAATCTTGTAATAGCTAGTCGTCAATAATATTATGATAACAAATACTCTACTGCCAACCATAGCTGAAAGTCTTCTGAACCGAATAATTGGGTTATGATGATGTACTTCACTAGAGTAAAAATAATATCACAGAAGTATGAAAGAATAGGAACTTTCAATTATGAAAGATCAAACATTATGATCTTTTAGCACTCAAATCATCACTATCACTAGCACTCAAACTTTTAGAATAGTATAATTTTAGGCGTGTAAGTATTACAATAGGTGTATTATTATTGCGCATTATTTAACAAAAGAACAAGGAATTGAACGGAAGAAAGTTACTTTAGAGAAACTTCTCAGAATGTTTCAGTGAATTTCATAAAATTTATCTCAATTAACACCATTAAAATATTTTTTTTATTTACGTAAAAAACAATTTCATAAATTACTTCCTTAATTTATCAAGAATGAAATTTAAATTAATTCCAAAAACGCTTTAGGTAAAATTCTTAAGATTTATTTCAAAACAAAAAATGAGTATTATCATTAATACTCTTAAAATTCTTCAAAAATTACCTTAAATTTTGATTACTCTTAAAATTCTTAAAAATAACCTCCGTCAATGATTTTTTTCAAATTCTATAAAAAATATTTTAAATGAAAAGGCAAATAAAAGTTAGTGAATCTTACTCTTTAGTGAGACCATCGGAACAGAAATCAGCTGCTTTAGTAGATCATCGAATTATATAGATTACAATTGATTTTCATAAACGCAGTAATCTTTTAGAAATGTTTTATAATTCTTGATTGCAAAATGCATCGTATGAAAAAATTAACTATTGCTTGATTTTCCCTCCCTCTCTCTCTCTCTCTCTCTCTCTTATATATATAATTAGATTTTAGGGATATAGTGTTTAGCAGCTTATTAAATTTGATATGATTCCACTCCCAAAATTATGTTTCAGAAAAATATAAATAATATATAAATAAAATAGATGTTTTAGTAAATGAGAAGAAAGGAATTGTCTTTAAATGGTAATATTATTCTTTTCATGACTAAAGAAATGGTTCAATTTTTAGCACCTTCCAATAGTTCTTAATTAAATTCATGATCAAATAGAGGCAAACTTACCACAGCAAAGCTAGAGTAAGGAAAAGGGAAAGATATGACAATGCATTCGACATTTATATGTCTTTAAACGGGAATTTCACTAAAACTTCGCTGAACAACCATTTGTTTCAACTACGTGATATTCTCATGGTTTTGAATAGTTAAAGAATTAGGACCTTGGAAATATCGGAGAGATAAATACCCGCCTAACTCAGAATTTAAAATGGTGTTAAAATTCTAGTGGTTTGATTATAATTAATTTTAAGAAGGTGGATAAATTGAATTCATTGTTTAAGTACACGTATTATATATAATATACATATTTTATAATATACAATTTGCATATAGGAAAAATATCTGAAACATAACTGGCAGTATTAAATAAACTTTCAATTCAACTTGGAAGACAATCAAATAAAATATAGAGATACAACAGGTAAAATGTGGGTGGTTTAAGAAAAAGGTCTGCTAAATATATCTGTAGATTATTTCTGATGTATGTTTATGTATAGATTTTTATCATTTGTCTAACTATCAAAAGTGCACTATCTACTTAATGTCACTAAATGAGGCAAAACTTTTTTGTAGTATTAATTTCATTCATAATTCGAGAATTCATGATAAAGGAGAAAATAAATTTTACGCTTACCAAGTCAAATTTGTCCGCTACAATTATAGGGTATTATGTATTAATGTATGACATGAGTGAAACCTTTACGAGAGTTTATATTATGTACAATAAAATTCGCATAAACTTATAGTCAGCCGCATTAAAATCATATTGCATCTTGTTTCAAAAACATACTCATTCTTTTTTTAAAAAATAAACTGCTGAAGGAATAGTTTTAAAGATATAATAGTTATCAAATCTCTATTTCATGCATTCAAACATGAAACTGAGTACGACATCTGATTTTCGATCTTTCAACTTCTTTCATTACATACTCCCCCTCAATTGTTCAAAAAATGTAGGACAATTGAGTAGCATAGGACTTTGTCCTACTATGTCCCAAAAAAAAGTAGGACAAGTATGGACAAAGCAGATTGCACAACAAAATGATTGTCTGTTTGGAACAAATACTGAATTCTCCTTAGTGTTTCTTTAACCACGCCAGGAGATGTATCAGTCTTGGAATCATAAAGAATCTTTCTTGGGATGTCAGCATCTAAACAAATGTTGCAGTTTGATACATTCACTTTGATTATCGGGCAAAAGTCTTGGAATTTAAATAAGGTGCTCTTCTTGTATTTAAACTTATAATGTTGTTTCATACAAGATACCGGTAGATCTAGTTTTAAAAAATTATCTTGTGGAAAACATTTCAGCCTTCGTAATGAATTTTATTTTATCGAATTAATGAACTTAAAACGACTGATGGAAGAGACAATATCAATCGTGGAAATGAATAAAAGTCACACAGTTCCATATGAGCCGAATATGGATCTTGTGGTGCTGGATTTTTGAGCGTTTGATTAAAATTCTTAAGTAATATTTGCATTGTGAGAAGGTATATTAAAGTGATAAAAATCTCCTAAGTTCTCAGACAAATTTCAGGTCGTTTTGCTTTATGTAATACTCAAATAATAAGCTTTATTTGTCGTCTATTAATTTGGTGGTAATTCATATGGAAAAGCACTCCATGGAAATTAAAGAAAGCAGTTATCTTGACGTTACTTTCAATTTTGAGCAAAATTGACGTGGATATTTCAGGCTTGCATCAATCATTCCTGAGTCGTTCACTTGAATGTTGAGATTTTTGTTTTATAAAAGAATATATCCAAGTTTCATCACCGATAAAAGTACGTTTTAGAAAGGATTTGAATAGAGAAAGAATCTGTTTGCTTAAGTCAAATTCAGCATTTAGAACAAATTCAAATTTCTTGAAAAAACTCAAGCGAAGAGTCTCAATCTTAAATGAGCTTTTGAAATTGCTTGACAGGTATCAATTGAAATAAGAGATCATTCAATAAACATCCCTTGTTGTTAAAGGACGATTATCCAGCACAAATTACGCATTCACCTTATCTGTATTTTGGTCATTATTTGGAGAGGATTATGTATGAGATGAGTATCAATTATGACTTGTTTTTTTTTTAAATTTTTTTTACAATTTTAAAACTTTTTATAATTATTAAATATTGTTGTTTTTATTTAAAATTCGTCTTTAAATTTTTTTAAATTTTTTAAATGCATTTGAGCAGAAATTGTACAGTGATAAATTTTAATTCGTTTTCTTTGCTTAACGTCTATCGTCATTTCGGAAAATAAGCAGAATGGAAATTCTCATCTCATTAACTACAAATTCATTTTCAGATAAATAATTGAAATAAATTACTAATTGTTAAAAAGTGTTTTAATATGTCGTAAAATATTTAATAAAAATTTGCATATAATATGTAACATCCTGGATTTTTTTTTGTACCACGATAATATAAAAGGAGATTCAACTTCCTCTAGAGATAAGCATTAACACCCTAAGGCACTTCTAGGCGACAAAATTGTTCATATTCAATATATATTTTCATTTTAAATATAGCAGCTCTTATGTCTTTATTATATATTTTCTATAATGAAATTATTTTCATCACTTATTAATTAAAGGCCAAATATTTTATTGGAATGAAAAAACAAGGATCGTCATTACAAATTCTATTCATTGTTTAAGAAACAAAATATAAGTTGTATGATGACTTAAAATTAAACGCACCCTTAAAACCTTTGATTCAAAGTGAAACTATTCAAATGAATTTAAAACGGGTTTCCTTTAATCAATTTTTTTATGAAAAATAATTTTAGTGCACTTATGATTACTTGTAGTGTCTCGAGGATGTCATCACAAAAGAAGAATCCACCTAATTAATTCTACATGCTTAAATAATATGAAACTACATTTCAAATTTATTGAAGAATGCTCCTACGAATTGCAACCGAATTCTCCATTTAACTCTTTTGAAACTTTCGGTGATACACCGGAAAACGTAATTTTAATAAAGAAAAATAGTTAATGCGTGTAGAAGTTGTAGTTTCAATTTAAATTGAAAACTTCCCTATAATTTTCCTTTTTATGCTTCTCAAGTTGCTCTAATTATTCCGAAGTTCAATTTTTGTAAATTAATGGCGATTTCACGAATCAAGAATTTGATACCCGTTTATTTGTTTTTTTATTTGTGTTGCGAAGATACAAATAAACAAAGCGTGAAAATCATAGCGGTGTAAATTCTAAGTAATATTGATGCTTGAAATATTCAAAATGTTTTGTTTTCTCATTTTTAATTATTTGCTTCTGGAAATGGAATTAAAAGACAATTTTAGAAATTATTTAATGGAAGTTAATCATTAAGATCAATGATTACCAGGATGATCATCTTTGATCATCCAAAATTTTGATTTTTGCATTCTGCAAATTCTGAAATTTCCAATTGAGTCAAGATTTTCAACAAAGAATATAATTACCCTAAGATTATTGATCAATTTTCTAATTTATTTATTTTGAAGACTTCTATTTTGCAATAGTTTCTGCTGTCTTTCTTATACATGAATCGAAAAACAATCGATAATATGTGTTTCAAACTTTCTTTCACAGTTTTATCATCCCTGAAGTTTTAAAATGTGTCCAGATGAAACTTTAAAGCAATACAATTACCCTGATTTGCATACATTAAGAACTTTTGGAATTATATTTTATAAAATTTTGAACATGTTTACGCGCATTTAATTATAAATTTTCTACAAAATTAATAACTAATATATTATATATATATATTATATAATATTAATAAAGATGACCTATAAATTAGATAGTTAGAAAAGTTATAAAACTATAAATTAAACTAATGCATTAATTATCCACACAATTAATAAGCATAAAATTTTGCAAGAGTTAATAGATCATAAAGTTAATAAAATATTGAAATATGCAAATCTATAAAAGTTTGGGAAAATATATTTTTTTAAATAAAATATTATTACTTATCTTAAAACGTATTTAAATATTTCTTTCTTAGTAAATGAAAATATTTTAGTAAAATCTAGAATTGTATTCAATTATGATTTTATACAGTTCAGAGAATCTTTTATTTTAATTTTGAAAAGTTCAATTCATTGCTTTCTGAACATATAATATAAGCTTTTGGCTTCAAATAATAGAAAATTTTCTAATCTATACTTATAATAAAGCTCAATGTGTGTGTGTGTGTGTGTTGGCGCTCTACAGACCAGACCATTCAACCTACAGCTACCAAATTTGGCACGTGTATACCTTGGAGGCCGGGAATGTGCACCTGGGGGTTATTTTTTAGAATTTTTAACTAGAATTTTATTTATTTAAAAATTAAGCGAAATTTTGACATGTTTCTGCTATAACTGCCGAAAATATTACCGCACAAAAATGATTTTTACATGAAGTTAAAGATAAAAAATTTATCTTTTAAATGATACTACTGTTTTAATCTTAAACTTAAATTTCTATTTTTAATGAATTTTTAAATAAATATTTTAACTATGTTTTTCAATAATTTTTTTCGTCAAAAATAAAAATGAGGATTAAGCACGTTTCGCATTCATGAGAAAAAAATAGTTTTTTTCAAAGTGTTGCCATCACATTGATTACAGCTCTAACTGAAAATAAATTAAATCTTTTTGGAAATGAAATCTGCAAAATTATAATTTTCGGCAAGTCTCTGTAAGAAATGAAACAAATATGAAATATTATTTTTTCTAAAAAATAAATTCAAGAAAAATTATTTTATGATCTTTTATACTCTCTATACAGGGTGTTTATTCAGTCCCGGATCCATTTTGATATTTAATGACTCATAAAATAATGAAGATGTAAACAAACTTATGGCATTTATTGATGGAATAACTCATATATTTTCCTTTTCAGGTTTGAATATTTTTACTTTTGTAAATATCGTCTGCGCGTGTTTTTATTTTCAGATAATTTCATTTTCCAGTCTAAATATCTGTACTTTTCTAAATATCGTCTGCTTATTAATTGCATTTTTCTCTCTTTTGTTTTTGGCAACTATTGAAAAGTTATGTTTACTTTTGATGTGTTTCTTCTATGTAGTACTTTTGTATGTGTTGTTTTATTCGATCGGATATTAAGGCGAATGCATACACCACAAGAGAAAGCACCGATTTTATGGTGGTCATAGAGTTAATTTCCAATCAACTAAATCACTGACTTTTAAGAGTTAATTTCAAATCACTTAAACTGACTGATTTATGAAGATTTGAATATCACTATTCAATAAAAAAAGGATAATTTTAGATTTTTCATCGATCGTTTCAAAGAAAATACGCCAATAAGCGCGCAGGTTTCTCAAGATTAATTGACCTAAGATTATGAAAATGGTGAGTTTTTCTAAATTTTTAACATTTAAAACTTCATAAATAAGTCTTAGTTGATCGTGGAAAATAGAAACATTCATTCATTTATTTAAAATTTGGTGTGTCCAGAATATTTATCAGAATATGATACCTTACTGCATTAAATTTAACTTCATAATTTTTGAAATATATTTATGAGCAGAAACAAAATATTATTATTGATTTTATTTCAATCATTTTGAAAGCAAAACTAAAAACTGAATTTTATACTGAATCTCAGAAATTTTTGTTGTTCACATAAGACTTATTTTGTAGTTCACATAAGACTTAAATACCGAGCGATTCTGTTTGCAATACTCATATTCAATAATGATAATAATTAATTAATAACATTAAAGATGATAAATAAAATAAAAAGCTTGGTTTTATTAAAAAATATCTTAATATTAATTGTAATTTCGTCATTTACATTTTTAATTAAAGTTGAAGTTTTACCGGAAATGGCAACATATTAGCAAAATATATATAGTAAATTGAACGAAACGATCTAAACAACAGTATAAGTTTGGTATGACTATCAAAATTTGAAGATTAAAAATGTTTTGTTTGAGAATCCTTTAAGAGACCAGTTACTTAAAATATTTCATTGAAAATTGTAGCGAGCGGTAATACTGACGAACCGGCTGGTCGCCAAAGGCGGCTAGTGTTCCATAAATTAAGGAAACAGAATGCGTATAGCACCACATCTATCATGATTCAATCTTAAAGAAGTATAAACATATATAGGAATTTTGAAGAAGTGAATTTCGGATAAGTGCCAACTGAGATGTCATCCTCGTCATCTGAGTGATGATGAGATTTCATCCTAATCATTTGCAGTTTTTATCTGAAAACGTTTTTTTGTGCTTTTTCAAAACTAAAATTTACCGGATTAAGTAAATATTATGTATAGATCTCAGTGAACAATAATGTACATGTTGATTAATTAATTTTAATACTTTTTGAATCAGTCATCAAAAGATACTAAACCTTATTAATTCTATTGAGTATTTTTCAAAACACAAAGAAATATCATTCCCAACATTTCATAGTGTGACTATTTAACTGAACGTTATTTTAATGAATTTTATATAATGTGAAATCATATTCATAAATGATATATTTTCATGAATTACATTTATTCATCTATAATAGAAATTATATTTAATCATCTATCAAACATTATTCTTGATCATCAAGCTACAAAAATGAAACGAATCAGGGTAATTTAGGCAGGCTGTTGATAGCAGAATATAAAATTTATAATTTAAATAAATTTTAAAAATCATTAATATTTATACTGACAAATATTAGAAATTTTTAACAGATATTTCAGATTTCATTTTTATTTCCAATTACTATCTAGAGCATATATATATAATTCATTTTAGTAAATTTTCCTATAATTTGAACCATTCGAAATTAGAAGTAAGGATTCAGAGCTACCGCATCAAATAACATATTTGATAATTTCATTAGTGAGCAAATGAAAACTCAATATATTAAATAAATTTAGCATATTAAATAAAAGCTGTAAATTAAAGGTAAATATAAGCAGTATATTAAATGTAAGCTCACATTGATCTTAGGCACTCGATATACTTTTAACCAGAAAATACAGATCTTCACTTCTACTTGAAGTAATAATATAGTTCTCTGATCAATAGGATATCTAAGATTACCATACACTAATGTGGACTGCCTCTTGGTAATTCTGCACCATTGTATAATGGTGTTTGGACCCGCATGTCTCTAAAATCTTTGCCGACGCATCTATGTGTGAATGCTTGAACCTACACGCATTTACTATTAGCAAGTAATAAATATATTAAATGAAATCAAGATTCTGAGTCAGCAATTCTATGTGACTATCTGCTTCTGTGTTGTAATGTTCATTTGAAGAAATGAAATTAATAAATTTCTGGCTAACTCACATTTTGAAATATTGCTGGCTTTTTTGACAACGTATTGGAAAAATGATTCATAGATGTTTTCTTTTACAAGATTAAATAAAAACCGTATAATATGAATTATTGTAGTGTAAATTTCAGCTGCCAATCGTCTGACTCCGAAATCTGGAAAATATTGTTGATTTGGTAATTGCATATCTATAATTGTTAAGCTAGGATGTAATAAAGTGTTCGAATTAATGATTTCTTCATTATACAGAACTTAGGAATAGCCTTGTAGATTTATTTAGCATTTTGCTGAATTCTACTAATATAGATACATATGAATATGCCAGATAAAGCCTCTCACCATGCTGAAACAGCCAAAATGCCCCTCCAAGCAAAATACGACGATCGCTTGAATATCATTGCGTAGAAATTGACTGCTTGAATGCGTTTTGTTTGTTAGAAAGGATTGACTTGTAGGAAGTGCAGACATAGTCTCAATGTACAAGCCAACGCCTTATCTATTGGTTAAGTAGTATCCACTTCTGTAATCAATCCTTTAAGAACTAATTTTCATTGTTCTTTTCAAGGATTATATGGAATTTCTCATACACTTGAAAGAGAAATTTGAATGCTTCAATACTCTGAAATAACAGGGCTCTGATCAGAGGTTAATATGCAGAATTAATTTCAACAACGGGAGGGACAATATGCTATGTTTCGTCATAAGATGATGTTTTAAATAATATTCATTATTTCTTTCACATAAAAGAAACCTTTATAACATTTTTTTAGAAAATATTTTATATTACTACAAATTCATTCTAAATAAAATACATAATCAACTTTCCAAAATCTTACAAGAAACATACAAGTTAAAAATAGCGAATTATTGTGTGTATATGTATTTTTCAAATTCGAAATATCTTGTATTAGTTTGTGATATAATCCATTAAAATTTTTGAATTGCGGTAGGAATTAAATTTAATAGGTCTTGCACTTTCAGACCAAAAGGTTAGTTGACACGATTTTTCAACCTTTAATGTTAGTGTTTATGCCACTCCAAGCATACAGTTAAAATTCAACTATAAAATTCGTTGTAAAGTTTACTATAAAATCAAAAGCAAAGAGCAATATAAAACACATGGCAATGTGTTTGAAACGGATTAGTCGTTTTAGAGAAAATGGCATATAAAAATGTAAAAAAGCTGTAAAATTTACAGGATGTGGCATTTTCGAAAGGATAACCTATCATATTTCGTAGCATGTATTATCATTTCTCCAGATTTCGCATTAAATAAAATTTCCCAAATAAAATAGAGAAGCATCTTTCTTTGGTTAATAAAATAAAAGTTAGCCTTAATTTATAATATGAACTTTTTTTTTTCTTAAAAATAATGAACATATAAACTTTATTTCAACTCTTAAAAGTACGTCTGAAAAACTCTTTATATTCATAAATTAAAAGTTTTGATTATGAATTTAATTATTGTTCATTCTTATTAATATTCAGGCCATTATACCCAAAGCTTAATAGTCAAGTCGTAAAGTTTCAGTTTTCGAGTCACAGGTTCGAAGAACATTTTTATCGAATGTCCGACTAAAATATGATGTTACTGGATATTTAATGTTCTTTCTTTAATCGCCACTCCTTATGTTACTATGGATTATTAAAAAAGGAGAATGTGAGAATGGCACAGGTATAATACCGACATCTTATCAGGAATTAGATCTTCATAATGTGATTTGATTTGTTCTTAAAATAGAATTTAACTTTTGGAGTATAAAGGCTTTATTTAAAATCTCAAATTTATGTTTGAAAATTAAATTATACGTTTCTATTTTTTTAAATATCAATTTATAAAGCATATTTTAAGATTTAAAATTTTAACATTAATTCCCAGTATTTAGTTTGAATCACAATAGTTTAATGGTAAATTCTCAGCTTCAGAAAATATTGACCGCTGATAGGAGGGGCAGTTTCGTCGACGATTTGCCATGAATGGGATATTAGTGAGCATTTAATCTTTTTCTGAGGACCGCATGTTCAAATATTATTATACCTAAAAAGAATTGATAACGTGATGCAGGTCAAATATTACATCTGTAATTTCACAGTAAATCAAATCTATAAGGTTTCGTCCCAAAATAACTTAAAAACGGGAAGTCAATCTTTCTGAGCTATTCTGTCAGATTTCTAATCTTTATTTAGATATATAGATATAACCTTCATGCGCTTTAAACGCGAAGTGAATTGTGGGTAATACGTTACATTTGAACAATATAACTCAACAGAATAAAAATATTTTAATTAATCTATCATAAGGTAGTCCACGAAATAGCATCGGATATCTGACGAGTAATTTCGAGCTAGCAAAGGATAAATGTATATAAAATTCGATAGTGATTTAACTATAAGTAAAGTATAAATTATGAATTTCTGTTATACATAAAAATTCTCTGCTATTAATAAAGGAGAATTTGTTTATTTCAGATCGTTTGAGTTAGATCTTGATAAAGATGCCCTTTGGAGAATAAGAATATATAACTGTGGAACTTTTTGTGGTATTAATTAATTAACATTTGATTTTTAAGTTTTTCCTTCATAACTTCCGATAGCATATTATTTTCAAATTAAACTTTTGTACTATTTTAAAATTTAAAAAAAAATCTATTTCTGATTATATCAATGTATTTAAGCAGCGTATTTCTTCTGATTTTTTAAAATAATTTTTAACATATTATCACGGTATAACTTTCAACAATAACTTTCATTGTGGTGATGACATTTGAATTGATTCATCAAATGTTTAATCATGTGATTTTTTCCATTGTTATAAGTAAAATGTGAAATATTTTGATCATTTTTTGAGCAGTTTACGTCAAAGTGAAGCAGTGAATCAGTGACGTCCCATTATCACAAAAAGCAGTGTGCGATTTGTTGATACATAACAGACAGCAAGCATATTAATATAATTATGATATTATGGGACATTTCTTCATTAGAAATTCTCATTTATGCAAAAAACACAATAAAAAACAGAGCAGGTATAGAAATAATAAAATAACACAACTTTTATGCATGTCAAAATCTGAAATTTAAAAATGAGGTATTAATGAACATAATCCTATACATTAAAAATTCAATTGAAATCCGATAAATAGCCAAAGCGAACCATCTAATTACCACAGATAACTAATTAAAGATATTAAAATTAAATTATTAAAATTAAACTCAATTTACTATTAATAAAATCGTTGATTAAATATTAATAATTCAAAGATTGGCTTATTTAAGGAAAGACATTATTGAAATTTTCATAAGAATAGCAAAAGTTTATATAGAAATATATTGTTTATTTTAAAAACATGTATAGCATAAATTTCAGTCATTTGTTGTTGATGTTCTTAATGTACATATGTTGATGTTCTTAACTTCAACATTTCTAGCTGTTCCCAGTGTATAAATTGCTGAGTGAAAATATCCGTTGAATTCTACGTCACTCTAACGTATATGTATAATATGTATATAGCTACTAATAATAAAGATGAATGTGTATGAGGTTGGCCTCCTACAGGCAAAACCTTTCCATCTAGAGCTAACAAATTTGGTGCATATATAACACGAACGGTAGGAGTGTGCAAGTTTTTCTAAAACTGTGTGTAGAAATTTAATTAACAGTTAAGATGGATTTTATCGCTTTTTCCTCTGTAAATTCAGAAAATATTATTGTGAAAGAATAAATTTTACACCATTCCAAAATTTAAAAAGATGCTTTATAAAAGAACCGATATAATAATTGTGCAAAGTTTCCCTGAATTTTGGTATATTTAAGAAATATTTCTTTGCCAAATTTCCAACAATAAATTTCTCTGAAATAAAAACCATTTTCTTTGTTTCATCAATTCTATTTAACTTCTTCGCAACTAATAAGAAGAATTATTAACAAATGGAGTTTCAATACTGCGAAAGTTTGATGATAGATGGACTACACGTCTATATTTCTAATAATTTTACTATGTTATGGAATTGGTTTCCATTAGAAAGGCTCATGCACTCTTTGGAAAGAAAATATATAAGACAATTAAAATAACACATATTTAATTCTCGACAATTCAGCGAATTCATTGTCATGAAAATATATACAAATGATTTAAATATAGCCGATACATCCGGCAAACGTGCCACTTTGCCAGGCATATTGTTTAAATTTAATCATATATTAGTTTTTATATAACTTTTCCATACCACTTAGATGTTTTTAAAACATCTCAAGAAATCTTATTTCTCAGAATCTCTTTAAAATTGTAAAAATAAGAGAAACTACCATTTCAAAGCATAAAATCTGTGAATGCATGTTCCATGTTGCTTTGCTTCTGGATATCGATTATGAATATGATTTGGGTTTACTTAAATTCATTTTTGGTTCGTACTTTGATTAAAGTTCGTGGAATTGTTGTACTGTCAATGCTAATTTTTGTAAGCAATATAAGACTTCTAAAAATTAAAATGAAGGACATTTCACAGTCATGTTTCAAAACATTCGGTTTTTGAAATGAATATTTTGTTAGAAATAACAGATCAGATTTGATATATAGAATTCTTCTTGTGATTGTTTTTTGAAAAATTCACTTCATTATTTTGAAACAATTTTCATTCTTCGTCGAAAATGAATATCACCCAAACTAAAATATCTAAAAATGAAAAATAAATCTGCAACTTTATTAGAAAATTATATTATAGAAAAAATAGCATATTTCTGCTATCTTTCAAAGTTATTCATTCAAGGCTGACTGGAACCCAAAATTGTTTGCTTGCAAGTCCTTTTATGATATATTCCTGCTATAGAAATTTAAACTTAAAAGGTATGTAATTAAAGTTCCGTTTATCAAAAAAAATGAACGAACTTCATCGGAAGTAGAAGAAACAAAACTAAGAGCTGATTTTAATCTGGTTTGTCACGCCATCTGTTACATCTCTCAGCTCAAAACAAAATAAATCAAGTCACTTGATTTTTTTCTTCGACTAATAATATTCAGTATACCAAGTTGATTGTTCTAGAAATCTGTACGACTTTCTCTGCATTTATTTAGTTTTCAACACACACATATATATATATATATATATATATATATATATATATATATATATATATATATATATATATATATATAATATAATATAATTTCTTGTATTGTAATATTAAGAAATTCAATATCGGCATGATAAAAACTTATTATTTAGGAAATTTGCATGATAACATTTCGCTTTTCTTATCTAATTTTTTGGTTTAAATAGCGTATTAAATAATTTAAAGTAACAATTAAGTATATTTATTTGTTAGTAATGTAATTTTAAGACAGAAAATATGAATATGTTAAAAACGTAATCAAGAAAATTATATGATAGCATTTCAAGCATTTCACTGCCTTTATTTATTTTTGTTTTATAATACTAATGAATCGGTTTGTGTGATTTGCTGTAAAATTTGAGCGATAACATTTCGCCTTTGTAATCTAATTTTCACCGCAATACAAGTTACTATATTTGTTATAGTAATTGGTAACGTAATTTTAAGAGAAAAGATATCAAAAACATATTCAGGAAATTCATGTGATAGCATTTCGTTGCATTTATTGAATGTTTTTATAATACTAATTAATCGATTTTTCTCAATTACCTATAGTGTATTTTAAAAGGTTAAACATCAATGCTAAATATATAATTTTTAATTTCTCGAAAAAATATTTTGTATAATATGTTGATGGTTATCGGAGAGTGTTTAAATGACTACGTTTCCGGATTATTGCAAAAATTTATCAGCTGACTCCAAATTTGCTTTTATCAGACATTTTTTTTTTAATTTTACAGGTTAAATATCAAAATGCTTATAACAAAGATAAAAAAAGCATTATAAGGTTTTTAAAAATATAGTAATTTGCTATTTTATATTAATTAATATAGAATATAATAATATATAACTATATTATTATATTTCTTTAAATCTGATTTTATGTACTACCGTAGCAAATCAAAATATTTTCTCATGATATTAACCTGGAGGATTTGACAAAGTTACCATATGTTCATCTGTAGAATCTCAAAGATTTGAAAATCATCACCGAAATTTATTTCTAATCCGACTTATAATGGAATTCAGTAAGTTGATAATTTAAATAACAGTAAAATAAAACTGCATTGAACAAATAACTGCATTTTCTTTGGAGTTTGGTTTCTGAATGTAGAACCAATATTTAGTTTTTCATTAACGGAATTAAATATCGCAATATCTGATTTAATATTGAAAAAAAGATTAATTAAGAAATTAATCTCAGTTTTATTATTTCACGTTTTGTATTTATTGCTTAGTTAATTTGCGAATATATATAAATTTTGGAATTTCACAAAAGTTATTAATTTTGTATCTAGAATAAACGATTGCTATAATAATGTGAATATTACTATGTAAAAAGTAAACGTTACTATTATTGCCATACATTTATACAAATTATATGAAATATCGGTTTTATTTCTAACATTTTTAGCAGATATTAATTAATTTTAGTTATATTAGTTTTCGTATTTAGACACGATATTATATTTCCTAACAGAAATGAATAAGTTTACTCATCATTCATAAAACATTTTAATTAAATTAATTTAATTAACTTAACTTTGAATAAATAGTTATTTTCTTAAATATTATAAGAATAATAACATTTATTATACCATAAAGGTTTGAAGATTTATTCAAAATAAGACACCATGAAAACAGAATTATTTCACTGTCATTTGTATTAGAATTGCTGAAAATGCATTCGTTTTCATGACAGAATACATTTTTTAATTAAATATCATATATTTATATTCTTATTTTATTAAACAATGTATAAGGTATGGGATATATTAGAGAATAAAAATCGTAGCTTACCTGTCAGCCATGCCTAGACTCTGGGTTAATATTTAATAAGAGAACAGGTTGGAATCAGTGTGGCGACAGGTTGTGCGACACTTTACAAGCCTCTCTCTTTCCTAGCCGAAAGCCCGAAAAATTGCGAATATGTGAACGCGAAAGCTTCGTGCCTCTAACTTTTAACCTGACTCTTCTTCGTGATTGGACACAAACGAGCGGCTGGGCTCTGACGTTGCAAGCCTGTCAACCAATCGCATAAATGTTTTAGAATTCAGAATGGGATCGTGGGTGACGTACGGATTTTTCTTATTTATTTGTTTAATTTTATTCCTTAGTGTGTTTTCTCAAACGTTTTATTGAATCATGAGAAATATTTATGGCTTACCAGATAAATCACAGACGTTTATCTCAAGTAGGAGATAACTGATAATTTCTAGGCGAGATTTTATCTTACGGTTCTTGTGAAGTGCCAGTAAAGCAGAAAAAGAATATTCATTAAATTACTAGTCCAATTAATTTCTACCGAGCATATTTTTTCCTTCTTTTCTTAACTTTTACAATCTATTCTACTATAGAGTTTTTAAGTAATTAGGATAATTGCTTTAAATTTCTAGAATTTATATTTATATGCAACTATTTATATTTTTTTTTACCATTCATAGATAAGTACATCCATCCCAAGCTGTAATATAGCATCGAAAAACTGAATTTGTGTTTAAGCGACTGAAAAAAAAATCTAAATTATATATTTTTAAATTATCAAAGAATCCATAGTTCACTCTTACATAATATGAATATTCAATAATAATGTTTTTTGGCTGAAAAGTCTCCTTCTTTTTCTTACAGAATCTTAAAATACATCAAAGATCTAATTCAGGAATCTAAAGAAATCATCAGCAGTAATGATATCCAAGTTTTATAGATTAACTTCTAATTTTAAAGCTATAGAAGATATATTTTGGAATGAATCTCGTATTTTTCTTACGACGATGATATTTAAGCCCTTCTATCCAAACTTTCATGCCACACAGTTATAAGGATATTAAACATCAGTCCAGCTTTAACATGCACAATATTCGCAAACTGTAGGTGAAATTAAATTTCTAACACGCTTTCTTCCAAAGACAAAACCATCATTGAAAGATAACTTATTCCAAGAACAGAAACTCATCCAAGAAAGATAACTTACTCCACAGCTCTCTAAAAATAACGGAAAAATTTATCTTTAGATTTTCTCTAAATATCATCTAACAATGAATACAATTTTTGGAAAGATAACACTGATTTTATTCTTTTCCTATTGTGACTTTCTTTATTACGATTAAAAATAATATTGATGTGTAAGTTAAGGATTCGGCAATGAACTTTACATAGATATAGTATTAAAAATGATATCAATTACAAATATCCATTCTGGAGATTAATGGATTGAGAACACAAAGTTTGTAAGCATTTTACTCCATTTTAATGTTAGATATTATCCTTTTACAGTAGCTGTTAATCATAGTAACTGCAATGGAAGTTCCAGTATAAGCAACTCCGAAGCACATTACGAGATTAAGAGTGATCTTATACAATGAAGCAAGAGTTGTACTGTACATTAATGATTCAAGATAGTTTCCAGTTCCATAAATGTCTGAAAGTTTCTTTTTCATATAATGTTTGAATAACCGTACAGATTGAGATCCGGTGCTTATGATAAAATATTACTTATAAGTGATTTACACCTTATTCAATGCTTTAAGAAATATTTTTCCAGGATGAGAAAATCTAATAATCAATCCAGCGAAGCTTTGCATTAGTTTGTGTAGGCCATACTTAATCGGAGAAATGGTTCAGTTTATTTGTTTAAGGTTCCTTGAAGGAAACTTACTAACAAAAAAAAAAAATTGAATTTACTTATTTATCTCCATAAGAATAATTTATAGTTAGTTTATTTCATTTTAAAACATATATGCCATTTTCTGAATACTTTGTATATTAGTATAATGAAAGCATTTTTAAGCATCATCGTGGACGGTGATAGAAAATATGTTATTATTAACATAAAAAATCACTTCTAAAATATATTTCTTGTATCAACAGGAAAATAAAACTATAATAATTCGTTAAATAAATGCAGAAAAAAATACTCTACATAAAATACTCATTATTTGTTTAGAAACCTTTGTTTCCATTGATAAAAAATAATGTTCTATGAACATACCAGAACAATAATTACTGAAGAAAGTTATTAATGCTGTTCAAAGACGCTACTCAGTATTTGAAAAAAAAAATGCAATGTGTTCAGATAATTGTTTTTAGAATACGTTCTCGGACGTATATGTAATGGAAAGAAGGTACAGTGAAACACACAAAACTAAAGATATTTATTCAGTAAATTAAAAAAAAAAAACTCGTTATTTCACTTTATAAATTTTCCACGGCTTTGATGGCATATTGACTACCTCTCGACTGTAGTGCCAGGGGTTTGAGGTTTGAATCCTGATTCCATGAAAGATCCTTCTTGTAGAAATCGCGTTTCAAAATTCAAAATTATGAGGACTTCTAATTTTGAGCATATCCGTTTGATGGAATCCTCTTCTATTGGTGTCATGCAAATTCTTGGAAGAGGGATATCTTCAAGCGTCATCTTCATCATATAATCAGAGTTCAAAATTGCGCAGATCATCGTTAATATTTGGAACGATATATTAGCAATATTATTTGCCCGGAGATTATTAATAAAACTAAACCAAATTCACAACATTTTCAAATGTGAAAATTCTTGAAAATTTTATATAGTGCTATCTTTCATTGATAAAGAAAAATTATATAAGTAAACACTACTAAAGTATAATCCATTACCATATGATGCAAATGTTCTGAACTTTTTCTTCTATTTTCAAGAATGCCCTATTACTATTATATTTGTATCAATTCTTTTTACCCTCAAATCTAATTAAACATTCTAAAAACTGCACATTCTGTTTTTCATATTACTAAAGTAATTTGAAAACAGAATTTGTCTCAAAGGTTGTTTTTTTTTATTTGTAATCCATAGTTCTTGATTATAAGAATTATAAAATTTTGAAATCATTAAGTAGTGGTGATATGTAGAAATCAAGTTTTATTAATTAATTATTTATAATTGAAATTTTGAAAATACTGCAACATACTTTTGGCGAAAATGTGCATACAAAATTGAAAAACGAAAGCATTTCAGAAAATGAATGAAAAATCGATTTCCGAATTATCATTTTACATATATGATAAATCTATAATATGGAGCCTTCAGTAGAAATGAGTAAAAATTAATAAATGTGCTCTAAAAATTAATGAAAATTGATGATTTTTGAGAATTGAAAATTACATTCCAAAACGCTTCTTTCTAAGTACTTGCAGTTATTGATACGATGATCAATCAGAAGATGCTCAAAAAAAACTGCTCGCTGTGGTGAAGAAATAACTTCTCTTGTTTTAATGACCTTTCTCAATTTTTTGGTTAAGGGGAAAAGATAATTCCATCTGTTAATCGTTTCCATCATCTTAGAATTGTTTTCATCGTTCCTTACTATTCCTCAGTCGATGATTCAATTCGAATCAAAATTACTTTATTTTTAGTATTCCTAAGATCTAAATGATGCGAATACTGATGAAAAAGCATACTAATTTGAGGAAATTCGTATGGAATCAGTTATATAATATAGTTGCAGGTAAAGTCATATCACTGACTCTCTGACCCGCCTGAAGGCACACGGCTAAAGAATACTGAATGACAGGACCGCCGCAATAGCAACACTGATGGGAACTGTGGTTGAGTCCTAAGGGCCATCACCGACCACGTTACAACCCTTCACGAAGGAATTACGTCCCGTCATCCATGGGAGGAGCCAGATTCCCTACCTTTTCGTGCACTCTCCAAGGTGGCGAGATCCAACCACCATACCGGAAGCATCTCATCCTCTTTTCGAGGTTCCCCCCGGAGGTTTAGTTGCAGGTAAAGAAGAAACATTGCATTTAGTCAACAATCCCTCTCTGTCAGTAAACAATGGTTATTCCGAATGATACAAATGCATTTAACCTCATTACAAGTTTTTTGACCTGGCTACTTGGTTGATTTTAGTGAAAAAAGCCTTACTACTGAATAATATCACTACCAAAATTTCCATAATACTGTATATATTAATGAGATATTATTTTTAAAAATTGTGTTAGAAAACTAAGACAATCCTAAAGTCAACTACACACTTATTTCATAATGATAACTACTTCGCGAAAAAGAGTATTTATTTTTATCTAAGGAATAGGAGGCCTCTATAGAAATAAATATTTATATAGAAATAAAGCCGCGTCCTGGCCTGGGAGTAGCACGTCTTCCCCATTATCTGGGGGCCCCGGCCTCGAGTCCTGGTTCGGGAATGGTTGTTCTATCTGTGATGTATGTGAAAGAGCCCTCCTGTAAAAAGCGATTGTGCAAGCGAATATGTGTCATCTTCATATGAGCTAGAAATCAGACTTCTGCCCTCGGGTGATCAGGGGTCTTTACCCTCAGAAGCTACCGCAACCCCCTTTCCGTTATAATGCGGACACGACATTATCATCATTGAAATAAAGCCTTTATTTTTATATATATATAGAAATAAAGGCCGTAGACTTAAAGAGTACTTCAATTTCAAGTGACAATTATAAAATGTAAAATTTCGTGTAAATGTAATTATGTAAGCCATAAAAAAATCATGTAAACGTAAATTTTCTACAAGGGTATTATTTATTCATTCATCGGAAATTGTAAAAGATTAAACAAACAGATTGCAATAATAGAAATATAAATGTTAATATATCTTACTATTCTTTTGAAAGCATTTTTAATATCTGTATTTTTTGCTAAACAATAGGAAAGGTATAAAAATATTTGCAAAACAAAGGGATACATTATTGAGATTTCAGTTAAAACATATAGCAGTTATTTAATCTGCAATAAAATTGTCTATAATAATTAAGATTGCTTTCAGGGTATTGCAATTACTAGCTTAACGGACATAAAAGATACTGCACACGATGATGATTTGGATAAAGCGTCCAATTGTTACGGTTTATTACATATAATTACCCAAATATTCAATTATGTTTGTAATGAGAGTTATTGATATTTGTAGTTAATTAATTATATAATGTTTCATATAATATCAACACATGGATATTATATTAGTGCAAATTTAAAAAATGCATCTACAAAAAAAAACATTCAAAACATATAGACTATTTTCTATTTCGAAAATAATTGGATTTTGTAGAAAATAACATATTTCATGTCATTTTAAATATAAAATGCTCATAAAAATTCACCTACATGCAATTCATAAATCATTTGCATTTTTGCATATTTTGTATAATAATAAATATTAATGAGACAAATATCAAAAAGAAATTATTCAAGAGTACATTTAAAATGTGCATGGCTATGATAATTTATTTTGTCCTACTCTTCGATGACTTTCTTTTAGTTTTAAAAGAAATGATAAAATAAAATGAAAAAAAAATAATAAAGGGTAATGTATTTTCTATGTGTATGCAGATATTGAGTTCATTTGATCTTTTTTTTATTAAAATAAACTTATTTTGCACAGGAAATGAAGCAGATGAACGCAAACATTTCACTTAAAAAAATTAATATTATTTTCACTCAAGACATTTTAATCAAAATCAACAGACTGCGAAAATCAGATTTCCTTCCGTAGCTTTTTAAATTATCTTTCGCTTTACATGTTAGAATATTTCGACTCGGGTTATTGCAAAAATGTCGTTTAAAATAAATTCAGTTTCGCTGTAGATTATTCTTTTACTTCCTTGACTTTTAAGAGCCAAAGAAATCCAAGAGATTATCCAATATTTTATTTGGTGGTGTTTTATCTAAAAAAAAAAACCGGCAAATTTTTTTAGAAGGCGCTTTTTATGTCAAGCAAGGCAATTTATCAAACAGATTTTTTTTTAATGTAGCAGTTTTCAAACATCGGTGTAATTTGTAGAACATTTTGAAATACATTCACTTAAAAGAATACGGGGAAATATTTTATCTTAATTCCTTCTCTTGACTTTTATGTCTTTTGGTAAATTTTATTTATACTATTGCTGTTAAAAAAATTTCGAATTTTGGCCAAAATTCAGCAATAACTAAAATAAACACATACTCTTAAATAATAAAGAAAAACTATTTGATCCTATCTATATCCTCCTACTACACCACATAAATAAATATAAGTAAAATCCTTTAAAATAATATTTCAAATGAAACTTATAATTCCATATATTTAAAAATATTTTTAAAGATTAAAGATTTTTTATTTGAAAATTATTTGTTATTATATAAAACAACTTTTTATATTTGAAAATACATTACATAGTCAAATAAATAATAGTATTACATATTAAGAGAAAATAAAATATCTATTTTTGCATGATAATTACTTCATCTTTTAGGGGTAATTTTCCTTCGTTATGGCCGTAAGAAATGAAACGTTTCTGGATATTAATCTTAAATTAGTTATATAGTTTTAAAACATCCTGTGTTGTATATAATTCTACATTCATCCTTTTTTATATAACATTGGCCTTTAGCGACCAATTGCCTCTCGGGGAATATTAAGTGCTCTTAATCTCAGTTAATTCTTATATGCATAAATAGGTTATAAGGTTTTATCAATAAAATAAATATTAACATCCATTTGCAATAGATATTAAAGAGTGTTACTTAATAGCTTTGTTGTTTATTATGTCCTGGAATTTCCTCATAAAAATTAGTCCTGAAAATTCATATTGGCAATAAGAACATAATTAATAAAAATATTCTAATTTTATGTTATTTCACAAGGCGATGCTAATTTATTATTTAATCGTATGAACTGCATATATAATAGATAAATTCTTTCTTCCTCTTTTTAACTTGTATCAACGAAATAATTTCCCAAGTTTAAACGTTTAATGAAACAATGACAACGATTTTAATTTCATTGTGTCAGTAAAATTATACATAAAATTTTATGAAAAATATTCATGATTTAGAAAAACCTTCATAGCAGAGATATAAGTATCGTAAAAAGACAGAAATTTCAATTTTTTAAATTTATTTATGCGAATTAATGCTTTCATAATATATCAGGGAAAACATCGAAATCTCGCATATTATTTCCTCTACCGACAGAGCATTTGAGAGGCGCACACATGGACACGCACACATAAACACAAACGCACATAGAGAGAGAGGCTAAGAGAGAGAAAGAGATATTTCTTTTCTAATTAAAAGATAACAGTAGATAGATTTTCTTTTATTGAAACCAGTAGATCTACTAAATTTCCTAATTAAACTCTACATAAATTAAAAATGAAAATTAATTAATGCTATATAAATCATTTGCTTCATTTTATTTGTTCAATAAACTTTCTTGTTTTGTGTATCAAGTTAAAAGTAGAATCTTTTATAATTTTAAAAATATAAGTTGCATATAAACTAATTAATATTACTAACCAAACACCAATTTAAAGAAATATCAAAAACTATGAATATAAAAGATAAAAAAATTTAGCTCAATCAAAAAAAATTACTTATCAAAATTAATGTCGGTTTTTATTTAAAGATATTTATAACTCGAAAAAATGAATACAATAAACTGATAAAATAATCTGTAATTTCTACATATATACTCATTTTTAAACCATAATGGTAAATCTTTATTTGTTGATATCACATTGCTTACAAATCTAATATCATTTGGTTTTTCCTTGTTCCATTAAGTCCCATTATATTGTCTGAAATATTTGATGGGTATATATGTTTGCAATTTTATATTCCCTAATATTGTTAGAAAATATAACTAAAGAGCGAATGACCCTTAAAAATTTATAAATATTGCTCTTCTTAAATGATCAAAAATTATATTTCATAGATAATTTGTATTTTTAGATAAAGTGCATTTTTGTAAATAAGTTGTACTTAATTTATTATCTGCAATTATCTATTTATGTTTGATAATTATAATTTTTATTTTTTATTGATAATTTTTGATTCATTGATATTTTTTTGTATTTTTTATTGATTTGAATTTTCAAAAAGAAAATGCCTATTAAATATCATATTAAATATTTAATCTTAACAAAATGCAAAACTAAAGCTTAGTTGACAGGGTTTCTTAAACAAAACAGAGACTAATAATGATATTAAATACTAAAGTTGTAAAACTATAAAAAACTTAAGAGTACGCCATAAATTCAATTACTTAATAGATTTAAAGCTATTTATATGTTTTAATGAAATTGGCAATACGAGATCTTTCAGAATTTTAAGAAAAGACCAACATACCACAGTATTGTATATGCTACTTTTTATCGGCAACCATTCGAAAAAAATACTTTTCATTTCATGAAAAAGTATAAAACCTCAAATTTTGCTGTACTGATCGAAACACAAAATATTTGAGCTCAGCAAATGAAATTCAAGGAGGGAAACTTCCATGGTGAAGTTTAAAACTTAGGATCGCATGGAATGTGCATTTCTTCTGACAAAAGAACACGCTACAATTGCTGCAAAAGAACCGAGGGTTGGAAGAAACGAAGCATAAGGTGAAAAAGCGAATCTAAACATCTGCTGCTCCATGTCAGTGCTCCAGGCAGACATATTTCTTCAAGGTTTTCTCGCTAAGGGTTGAACTGCACTTCTCGCTTTGCCGTTCACCTTTTTCTAGGTTTACACGAGTTTTAAATTATCTTAAGGGATTTCAATTCAAGTTTGTTTTTATTTTCAGAATTTCTAATGTACAGAATGGATTTTGAGAAAACAAATCCTTTGAAATTACCGATTAAATCCTTAATATCATCTTTATCATTAAATATTATTTTTAGATACTAATTGAGAATAATCAATTGAGTTAAATCAGGCAGTTGTTCTCATTCATATTGATCTGCAAATCATAAGATAGAAATTTTCTAGTTCTAACTGGTTCTATTTCTAACAGTGCTTAAATATAATAATCTGTCTAATCTGTCAGCATTTCAGGATTGCCGAATCTTTTCAATTCGAATTTAATTTAGCTAGTTATATCGATATAGGTTTTGAAACGATACTAGGATTATTTGTAACTGACATTGTAAATTTGATCTGAAGAATATGGACAATGCCTGAACTGACATCACTGACATCTCTCTCTCTCTCTCTACAATTTTACACCACGCTAACAGGAGGAAGTTGGACATACAATGTCAGATTTAACGTGTAACTAAGACCACATTAAGAAATATAAAAATATGTGAGATCAGATTATTTATTTATTTATTTATTGGAATTTGTATAGATATATATGTGTGTGTACTGAGCACTTTGATAAGAATCATAGATTCCACTGAAAAAATATCAGTCTAATAACACAGCCATTCCAAAAAAATGGCTAAAAATGATGCGGGTTCATATTTTTTATATGAAAACACCTTTAATTAAAAATATCTATTTTTAATTTTCACAAAATTAATAGTAGCAAAGAATGTAGTATAAAAGGAAGTATATGGGCCTACGGACAGTTAAAAACATAATAATTTCACAAACAATATATTTTTCTTTTATTCCTTTCTTTGGTCAATTTACCTGTGAAAAGAGAATAAATAAGAATTCGTGAATATTATATCTCACATCACACAAAATATATGTCTAATATTTAATATGCACGACATTGCTATTCGCATTTCTGACTCGTTTCATTATGAAAAATGGAGTGATATTTTTTTCTCTTCTTTTTCTTTTTAAAATAATATTTTCTGTTTCTTCGGATGCATTTATTTGAAATCTTATTTATAAAATAGAATTAATATATATAATGTAATGATTTGAGAAGATACAGTGATGTTTTCTTTTAATGATTTAATCAATAAGGCTTTTTTTAATATTCAGTTTATTCTTACTTGGAAGGAATTTATTGAGTATTCACCGAAACATATCTTTTTTTGTTATCTAGCTTTTAGAATCATCTATAGAATTATGATAATTCTAAATAATTATGCAAGTTACCATCATATCCTTAAAAATAATTATATAATTCTCATATGAAAAATAATTCTCCGTTCATTAATATGATTGGATAGTTATTTTAGAAACATGATTCTAAATCTACTGCAACATGAAAATATGACAATGAGAGTTTCAATTTATTTCCGAAATATCAATATGTTTAGTTAATGTTAAATTATGTTTGTTAATGTTAATTAAATTTTGTATAAATTTAATCAATATATTAAATGCATACTTTTTTTCTTATAAAGTCGAATAAAATTTAAAATTATTATAATGAAAAAAAGGAATTTGTAATTTTTTAAAAAAATCTATAATTAGGTTACTGTCATTATTTAAAACTAAATTTGTGGCAAGCATAAATTCGAAACAATATTCTACCTTTTGTTTATTAAAATTATATAATAAATTGCTACTTAATATTGGAGAACGATGAAACATGCAATGTCTTATTAAACTTTTAAAAAATAATTTCACATTTTTACTTTATCTATTATTTTAAAAAAATATTAGTAAAATTAATTAATTTTCCCTAAGAAATACTCTAATTTTCCTAAAATTAGATGTCATATTTATCTGTGTTATATATTATATTCTAATATATAATATTCTGAAAATATATCGGAGAGAATTCGAATGCCATCAAAAATTTATTTCTTGTACATTATTTGGTTGAACGTAACATAGTACGCGGAATTTTCCTTTGATCACCTGTAACCCGGCAACGAAATCGTCATGGCTTTCCTGCTTCATCAAAATTTCACGCAACAGAAATGCACGATCAGAATGAATCGCAGAACAATGTCTAAATCCTGGTATTGCATTCAACATTACTGATGATATATAGTTTCCATTAAATTTTTTAATCTAAAGCAATGGAGTGTATTATTGATAATTTCCTTGAATCCATGATAATTTTTCTAAAAATTATGTAAGTATGCTAAAAGTATGGTTAAGGAAAAAAATTTAGACATATATTTTGTTTTTTCCTTGTAAATCTACTGTAGGCATTATAAACTCATGTAAAGATACTTACAAGTATGGTTAAAGATAAAAATTAAAACATAAGTTGTGATTTTTTCTTGTTAATTTTTCTTGCAACATTTAATTTATATTGGTATCAAAATGCATTTTCCTTATTTCTATTTAGAAACTTATACCCTCCTAATTTCTGGCGTTATTTTATATTTTTGTGTATGAAGAATTTCTGAATATATATAAATATATTCATTGTGTACTTATGGCAAAGTTTCGGTTTTGTAATCGGGGGGGGGGGGGAGGTCAATTTCGAGACCCAATTCCTCAAAAGTTCCTCAGTATTTGTGTCTGCTGTATAACAAAAACCATAGATAGTGAAAACTCTTTTAGTTGTAATGACGTTTAAACTTAAACAACGAGGGCTCTACTCAATGGACGTTTTCCTTAATTTATTAAAGCTATATAAAAATCTCATATAACTTAAAAATTAACCGTTAATCTAATATGACTGAAAACTTTGTATGTATAAAAGAATCGGCACATAGAAATGTAGAAATATTCATGTTCTGTTTGCTTTTTATTTAAGAATAATTATAATCTAACAATAAAGTATTCTCCCAATTTTTTTAATGTAAAAGTATAACGAGCGTTTTATTCCATTAAATATTGCAATTAGATTTATACTTGCAATTGCAAAGTTACATCAAATAAGACAAGGTGTAGTGAAATTTTTATACGGCTTCCATAATGGGGAAAAAACCCGTCAAGTAGTGAAACATGCATCCTACATTCATCCATAAGGAATCCTTCCTGCTTATATCTCTAAAAATTAAAACGAAATGAAATTTGATAGTATTTAGACTATTTTTCTATATTTTTGACTAGGGTTGAAGGAGTCTTTTACTGTAATTTTTAAGGATGATTTATGTATTATAAAATATTATTAAAACGACAGAATCAGAAATTAATAACCCATTATTCAAAATCTGTGAAAAGTTTCATTATTTAAACAACACTTGTATGTATACTGCCCTATTAATTACTTGTGACATAAACACAGACTTCCTGAATATGTTGGGAAATATCTAACGAACATGTATTGACGAAGGGCACTCATACGATCGTTCAGACATAATTCCAGCAAAAACTACCTGGATAAATCGGTAATCCTTCAGTATAATGTATTACAAAATATGCTAGTGAATGAATTCCTTAAAACATCACATATTTACTGAAACTTACCACTGTCAATGAAACTCTTGTATGAAAACGGATTTTTATCGTTACAAAAGCGATCATTTTGGAAATTAATACTTCATTAAGAATAAACGGAATTTTAAATAAATAAAATTTGATTTTACCTGAAAAATGAATAATCGTAAAATTTAAAATGTCTATCGTATAGTTGTCCATCTAACTGTTGTAACAGTACATAGGCTCTGTGATTACTGATGGATGCCAGCTGTTAAGTTGAAATATTCTTTACATTGTATTTATTTAGCTCTTAAATGATTGTTCGCATTCCATCATGAGGAAAACTAGAGAAACAAGCCACATTTAAATTTCTTTGTCATTTTTATAACTCCCCTTCCGCCTCTGGAAATCTTCTCCTTTCCACTTCAGGAAAGTAAAGATTCAGAAATGCATTATCACTAAACTGATTTGAAAAGGCACTTTCTAAAGGATTCTGGGAATTCAGAAAATGATGCTGACATTCTTCTACAGCTAGACTAACATTATGATTACTTACAGCATATTTTATCCCCATATGTCAGCAAAGAATTTTATTTTCGTATTCGGTAATTTGATGCAATAATTCAAAGCAAAATTATTATAATAATTAATGGAAATTAGCAAACCTGTTTGCAGAAAAAAAAATATTGAACTGACGAAATAAGAGACAGTTAAGATCTGAAAAACATTGTATTAAGTTCATCAAACTCTCATTATCTGTCATTGCTTTATATATTTCTAGAATTTTCTGAAAGAAATTATCAAATTGCATCCTTATTTATCCGTTTATGGGGCTTTTTGTCCATTTATAGGATGAAACTCAGCTGTAAAAGACATTATCGAAACAAACAATACATATGCAAAAGCATCATTTATGTGAAATAATTATTATATTGTCACGTAGATACTCTAGTATAGAACTCAATGACACACTCAGAAGAAGTATAGCTAAATTAATTTATTAACTGAACTAGGAATACAGTAACTGACAAATCTTCTGCTTTTATACAAGCAGAGAAAGTTCCAGAATACTCTTCTGAAGACAGTAAGAAAAGTCCAGAACACTTGTCTGGTAAACTAAAGAAATGTCCAGTATCTTCTGGAACATGAAATCAAGGAAAGCATAAAATCATGTAATTAAGTATTTACATATACTATTAATCGCATCGTCTCTAGCGAGATTCGAACCCAAGTCTCTTAATCAAGAGACCAGTACCATGACCATTCGGCCATGGAGATTGGACTGTCTTTTTTCAATGCGGCAGTATCAAGAGAAGCAGAAACAACATTCACGCTGCAAACAACCATGAAATAACCATTTAATATTTTCCTTTGAATAAAAATGAATTGAAATAGCCACTGAATTAAAATGTTCTAATGCTGTTGTGCAAATTTATCTTGCCTACTGCATGCGCCATTGCTCTCCGATACCTACATCAAAGTGCCATCTTGTAGCTATGCCAAATGCCATAATCTTATCTTGCAATCAAATGTTTTGCTATTGGGTCATTCCTTTAATTTGTAACTCAACTCTTTTGATACCAATAATTCCAGTGTTAGCAGGCCTGACATAATGAGTAAAAACTGATACGCGCATTTGGCTTTTAAAAATACGAATGGAAAATTCCATTCATATTATGCATTAGGTTAATATCATTTTGATTTAAAATTATAACTTAATGTAATTGGATGAATTCAGTTTATTTCTAATTTTCAAGATACTGAATTTTTTTAAAATTTGAATCGAGTGAACAAGTAAAGGCATTTGAATGAAAATTGTAATCAGTATTTGCGAAGAAATAACATACATTAGGAATACAATATGTTTATATGAACAGCAAGTAATAAGTAATAAAAAATATAATGTTCATAAATATTCCTTGGCCAGGATAAAAAAATATTTAAAAACAAATAAAGAAATATAAATAAATAAAAAATATATAAGATAAATAATAAAATTATATATATTCTAAAACATAATTATTTACTCTAAAATATTTTTCTAATTATTTTGTGAGCTTCATATAATATTTGGTAACAAACTAGTAATTTCAAACAAATGATGATCGTATAATTTTTTATATCTTCTTAAAACATAAATTTATATTTTTTTTCATTCAATCTACCGAAAAAAATTTCATTACAATTTATAATAATATATATGGTTAAATTAAAGCAATATCATTTTATAAAATGAAATGAATGAGATATAATTATATTTTTCTGAATCCTTGAAATCTCGGCTTTCAAAATCTAATATGATTTTTTAAACCCTAGTTTGGCGTAGCATAGTCAAAACCATGGCTCTTGCGCCAGAAAAATCCCAACAAAATCTGAAATTAAAAACCAAAAAAAGCTCTTAATTTTTCTTACAAAAATAAAAATAAAAAAACCAGAATTCCAGAATTTGCATAAGAATTATATATAAAAACATAATCCAGTTTCATATCTAAAACCTAGCTAAGTAATTGTGATTGTTTTAAATATTCTTTATGGAATTTTTGAAACAGCTCTGAAACCTAGCTAAATATCATTTACTTATATAACCGTTTGTCCCAAAGTATTTTTGCTTTTCTTTCATATAAATACATAGTTTTGGGAGATAAAACATTTAATAATGAAAATCAAAAGCTAAATATATTTTCCTGATATATATTTTAAGATATTGTTTTTTTCTTTAACTAAATATTATTTCGTTCGGAATTCATACAGGTTTTGCATAGTTACGTAATATATCAAATACGATCATAGAATAAGGAACATTCAATACTTGAATGGTAATAAATAAAATAAATGCACCTGAAAACAATGATCATTTCATATAAAAAAATAAAAATTTAAAAATACCAATTTGAGGTATTCATCCAAAACAACAATTCGAAAGTATTTTTCCATAACAAGTAAAAGTTTTGTAGAAAATAACGCTTCCTTGAAATCTTTAGCACTGAGTTTCTGAACTTCATTTGTATTGCAAGGTTTTTTGGTTTTATATTTTGCATAAAATCCACTCGCAATTTTTGAAGAGAATTTATTGAAATCCATAAACCTTCCTTATGTTTTTGATGTTATTATGCCCAGTATTATTTTGATTCTATCTCTTATATATATATAATATTTAAATCTAGCATAAAGAAGGGGCCAATTTAAACTCAGATCTTTACTTTAATAATATTTCACTAGATATTATATGAAGATATCTCACAATAAAAGCAATTGCATAAAGCATATTCTACTCATGATTTTTATATTTACATTCCCATTTATTTTGTCAGCTAAAATTCAAAAGAACGAATTCGAGTATTTTTGAAACGACATTTTTGGATTCCATTATATTGAGTCAAACGCAGTATTTGAAATTTTTTTTAAAAAAATGTTAATATTTAGCTCATTTTAAAAACTTAATTAATTTTATCCTCGTATTGTGTATTATATATGTGATGAATACTGTACTAAAATATATTTCCATAACGTATTAAAGACATCTCTGATTATTTTATTTCTTTTAGTTTTTAAGGTTCAAATAGTAAGTAAAAATAATCTTTTCCAGCACATTTCTTGAAAAATTGAAGCATCTTTCCTAGACTTATTCCTTTCATAACAACTGTCACAAATTGATATTTTCACACAAAATTCCATTAAAAATTATTTCAAATGGTTGAATTAAATCGTTTGCATCCTCCTTATTCTGTATCTCAAGCTTTACATTTTATAAAAACTTCTAATGGAAGGATAGAGTAAGATGTGACATATTTAAATCCTAAACTAACAGTGTAAGAAAAATTATCTGGATGAATTACAGAGAAAATAAATAATATTGAGAGATGAGAGCAAAAATGATCTCGATGCATATGTATGAAGCGATAAGCATTTCCACACAAAATGGAAAAATAAGTATTATGTTGGTCTTACTTACAGTGGTTACCTTTGGATCAATATTTATTTTTTGATAAAAATATGACATAATATTATAGGAATTTTAGCCGAAATAATCAGTTTTTAATTTCTTATTTACTTTTATTCAAAAGTTTCTGAAAGGCTTAACTCAATCTTCTTCTTAATTATGTTGTAAATAATATAATAAATTATTTGAATATTGATTTTGAATTTATATTGAAAATAAAGGAGATGCAAACATCCTTTGTTAGAGCGCTTAAAGAAAAATAGTTCATCAAATCATAATCTCTTTATAACATGTTTTGAGCACTTAAATTTATTGCTCTCATACGTTATTAAGAGCCATAACTGAAATATTGATTTATTTTTTATTTTTTCATTTTTCATAAAAATTACAATGCCGTTGAAATCGATGAAAATTGTTACGGTTTGGATGAGAATAAAATAATAAGATTTTGAATACACGTAGATAATGTCCTCCAAATATAAAAAATATTATAATCCACAGTTATAAAATTTATTTTTCTAAAGATTAAAATCACCATGTGAATTATCCATTAATTGATTTATATTGTAATTGTCAGCATTTGGGATAAACGTGAGCTTAAAAATTTCTTTTGTTGAGAATTTTACAAGGACATTGCTTCATTAACATGTATATCGGTCAGGAATTAATGACCGATAATTCAATAATGATATCACCTGTCAAATATTGAAAATTAAGAGAAATATTTTATTTAATGAAATGATAAATTAATTTTTAAAAAAATAACATTGGTATGGACATTTTCGAAAATCGGAAAATTCTTTCATGACTTGTGCAATGAAAATATCTGGTGGGCTCTATAACGCATGAAGACAGTTTATTCTATACGAAAATAGGTCACCTGGGCAACAAAACGCATTAAAGTTGAATGGTGCTGTTTACAGCAACAATTTAGCAATGAACAACCGTAATAGAACTAAACTGTTAGAGAGAACGCGCAGGACGGAGACTTTGTTCTATGATTCATGTCTTTGATTTCGCATGTTACTCTCATCGGACTTTATATTGATTAAATTCAGTTCTTGCTCGACGCGATTTTTAGTTTCCTGATAGGGAAAAATGCTTATAAAGAAATCGCCGAAACTCCAGTTCTTACTCTAACTATCGCCAAGGTACTAGTAGTTTTTGGAATCTTCGATTTTGGGTCAAAGTTGTAAAAGTTTTTCCAAAACGTTTTCTTTACAAGGCATCCATCGAGCATCCATCACAGATATCTGTAAAACTGTCTTTCTTACAAGGAAACTTACTGCACTGGGAAGTAATATTACAAATCCTTAACAATTTTGATGAAACTTAAATCAAACTTGAACTGAAATGGCATATGGAGTAAATATTTACTGGAGAATGGAAAATAAATGTCAGGCCAATTTTTCGTTCATTTCATTTTCTTCGTCAATGATGCTAACTTTTTTCCCACCACCAAGGAAACTCTTGCAAAACCTTAAGGCACTTACTGCATTCTGCATTCATTTCTCAAATTGATTTGTTTTCCTTTTTGAAAAATTTGGTATTTACTAAGTTTTAACGCTAAAAATGTTTTAGTTTTTAGAAACTTTTCCTTTTCTAGTCTTCAGCTATAATTTTTAGTGTATTTTTGATTGCATAATAAAAATTCCTAGAATTACTCATTATTTAACTCTTCTGAACTTTCGCTTTATATCAGACAAAATATTTCCTGAAATTTCATACCGCGAGCGTCTTTCTTAAAATATTTCACTACTTTCCTTGCTATTCTGTTCGAGTCTATTTGGTACGAAATGATCAAATAGACTCGTCTGCTTCTGCCAGTGTGAAGCCACGTAAAACATCTGGATATAGAATTAAAATACTATTTATGTGATATTAAAATTTCATTATTTCTAAAGCCGTATATTAATGTTGGAAATGATCCTGTTATAACCTGAAAATATCGAGGCCTTCCAGTAGTTGTTGATCTAATACTTAAGCTAAGAGGGCACAATAAAATAGAAATTTCTGCATACTGATTTAACTTTTTCTAAAACGGAATATTTCTATGCTTGGTGTTATCAGAAAAATAAATCAGAAATTTCTGATCAAATAACAAACAAAGAAATGCATAACTTAAGTCTTTACTTTACAAATTATTTAACTGGTTTGTCAGTATTAATGGGCACTTGAAATTTGAATGAAATCTGATTTTTTTTTCTACGAATAAACATGCCTCCTTTAAAAGCTTTTTAAAGCTTCAAATTTTGATATTTTAGGAGGCTTATACTTGTTTCTTCACTGTACTCTGATCTTCCTAATTTTCTGACATTTCGTCTGAAATTTAAATTTAAATCGGGAAATAATTCAATTAATTTAACTTCCATTTAACAGAAATTATTAAAATAAGCAGTCATTCAGCATTAAAAATTTGCGCACATTTAATAATTTGTTTCATAATTTATGCAATGCGGAGTGTTATTTAATAAAAATTTTATTTAAAGTTAATAATAATTTAATATAATTCAATAAGAATTGAATTTCAGTTTATAGAACAAAAGTATATTTTTTGCATCTACAGAAAAAAAGAGACGCAGTGTTTAAAAATGTAAGAACTTTAAAATGTTTTCGCCATTGCTTATGTCTGAAATTAAATTTTAACTGTAAATAAATAACAGAACTTCGAGAATGATATTAAAATTATGCTGTAAATGGAAACATTCTCCATATGAAAAAAGCCGATTCTTCCTTAACCGACAGTAGACGTAAAAGATAAAATATTTTCAAAAATAAAAGGATATGAATTTTATTACGATTATGAAAACGATCCAAATTTTATTACATTAATGAAATGCATTATTGTATAATTATTTAAGTTTGAAAATTAATTCAAATTAGATGCTGAAAATTAATATAACTAAATTCTTATTATTGAAAAGAATTTTGTAGTTTTAAGATGGCGTATGTATGAATTTTATTATTCATTATGTTGAAAAATTTTGTGAAAAAAAAGTTTCGAAACTTTGCTTGAGTTTTACTTGATGTCTTAATAAAATTATTAAATTGTTTTAAATTATTCTAATCAAAACTACAAAAACTCACTTCGACAGTATATATTTAAACATTGCAAACATATTTATTTGCCAAAATATACAACTTGACCAGTAGAGAATCAAAACAAACAGTAACATTCTTTTTAATTATTGAAAGAAATATTTAAGATAAAATATATTTTTAAAGATATCTATTGCAACAGAACTTTTATAGTTCTTTCAGATTCTGATTTATACGAATCCAGATACGACAGGAAAAATAATTGAAATATCTCTTGCAGCATTCATTTCACAGATGAAGGATTCTCTGATAATTTCTCATAGATAGTAACATACGATGATTTCGTCGTATACTACATTCATTCACCGTGAATCGTTCTTCGAACTAATTATCTTCATATCCTCTTTCATATCTGAGATATGTTTCCGTTACAGAAATATTGATTCTTTTTTTAAATTTACAATCTCTGTTTTGATGAAGTTCAGTGTAAAAACAAACATATCATTCTTATATTCTTCTGTTCAATATAGGATTTTTTTTTATATTTTAGTAAAGATTTTTCTTCTTTAAATATAGATGAAGACAATTTCCTTTATATTTTGATAAAGTATATGATTGAAATATCGATCTGTGAAGTTATATTTAAAGATAGCTATGTATTGACGACAATGTTTCATGCAAAATAATTTCAATTTTTACAATTCTAAATAGATATTTTTTTTACCTGTTGTCAGAATGATAAATAACATTTTATAAACAGCAGTGTTTTAATTCAGCAAATAAAATCATATTTAATTACAAATAATACGTATGTAGCCTTTTTCCTAAAAATATCATATTTTTATTCATTTTGGAAAATAATTTAAAGTTTAACATTTTTTTCCCTCCTTGAATTCAAAATAATTTTTCTTGTTTACATCAATATTTATTCGTTAAATTGAATTGCACAGATACAATTTTTGTCAGAAAACGCACTTAATTATTTTATTAAATTAACATCTCATATTGACTTATCTCTATTTTCAACATAAATGGAACAAACGGCGTGTTCCGTATGTACTTAAAGTAAGTGATCAATCAAGATATAATCAATCTTAACCTCGAAAGGGCAATTCATTATCTGATTCACAAAAGCTCCCAAAACTTCTTCTGATCGATTTTCAACTTCACCTGACCCTCTAATCTTTGTAAGCTTATCACCACCTTTTAACTAGTTTCCTAAAATTCCATGTGTAGCCGAGCTTTTCAATTTTTAATTCTTATTCTTCTATTTACATTCAAAGTACTAATAATTTACTTACTAATATAAATAATACAAAATATAATACTTTTCAAGAATAAATTTTATTACGCATGTTTCCTATAAAGTTTTTTCTAAATAATTTGTTTTTGAATCCTTTTACATTTTCAAAAAAATTGGCGAAATAGGTACATAAAAGATGTGGGAAAAGCGAAAAGGACGTATGACAACCAAAACTAATCTATGAAAGAAACATATCAGCCTTGAAACTGAAAGAAACTGGCGGCACAGAATTGTATCATGAAGAATTCAACAGTTCAGATATCTGTAATTAGTCTCCATGAAAATTATATAATAGAAACAGTAAGAAATAGAAACTGCGAAATTTCGCAAAAAAGGGGATGAAACCTACACATTAGATGATTGCTCCATTCGACAACATGACAGACCAGAGTAGATGAAAAGATCTATTTTGATTTGTGTTATCGCAGAGAGAGAACTAAGTCTCCCTATGTGACTCTGTGAGGAGATGAACGTTACCATGGTGATTTCCTGAGATGTCTTAGAACCATGTATAAGATGTATATGCTAAATTAACCGCAGGTCAGCAATTATCCTCCTAAAAATGACCGATTTTGCAAACTTATAGATATTTTGTTTATTAAAATGTGAATTTGTTTGCAATTGGATATAATAAAATCTAATTTAATATAAAAATTGAAGTCAATTTCTTTGCCAGGCGGATTAGAATAAATTATACAAATAATTATTTCATTAATTTGTGATAATTCCATTATAATGGTGTTATAAATTTCTTTGTACAATATTGTTTTTATTAATAATTAGAGATCATACTATAATAAAATTATACGAATACGATATGCTACAATATTCATAATTTTATCAGTTATAAACAAGATAGATTACTAATACTTTCAAATTTCAATCATGCATATATTAAATGTACTAAAAATTTTCATCATACACATATCAAAATGTATGATGGAAATATTTAATCTATGTCTAATACCTTCTCCTGTGAACGAGTTGTAACAATTTGGGCAAAGAAATCTAAAAGCTAACCAAGTTAAATATAAAAGTGAATAAAATTAAAATTCTCACAATTCTAATTACTCAATAATCGTATATAAATAACACTTTACGAAACAATGTCACTAAATTCATGAGTAAATCGAAAAACATGTAGACGCATTTAGGATGAGAAACTTATTCTCTCTAATATTAACCTAATCCATCACAATATAATGCTCTTAATCGCCCGCAACGTATCACCGCAATTTCTTATTCACATCTCCACAGATAGTCTCAGCGAATATTGAAATATTTATAAATTTCCATTTTTCTTGGAAATGTGTCCTTAACGTGTTGGGAACAGAAACCTGAATACGAATCTCGGATCAACATATACCAAACAGAAAGAAAGGAAGAAATTTTAGGTGCAGAAAAAATATACCTTTTTTAAATATATTTTTTAATGATCTTGTTAAATATATATAAGTTATGATAACCTCTTTCAGTTTATCATATCCAGCAATAGTGGCTAAATAAATGCAACATTTACGTTTGTATGATTGCGTATTTGTTAGTTTAAATTTGAAAGACGTTGTTTCTGAAAAGAGAATTTTTTTATTTTATTTCTTTATAACAGAAAAGAGAGAAGAATGTGCTTGAATCATCGTTATTACAATATCGTCATTTTTTAAGCATTTACATCAGGTTGGCATATAAAACATGACGTCTATGCGTTTTTATTAGCTTCCACTGTCTTTCTTACCCCTTTCTTTGAAATTTATCTCTCTCTCATAAAATATATGCAATTCAATATCATGTCTCCAACTGCTCACAAAAGTATACCTTCTGCGAAACCTACTTCGACATGAAACAATATGCAGAATTTTCATATCTTGAACATCAATTAATCAAAAAAAAAACTCCGCCAGGATGAAATATTGTTGGAAACAATAAAAATGTTTTCAGTTTCATTCTACCTTTAAATATATTATAGTAAAATATGCCTATTATATGGCAAAAATCTAGAATCATTGAGAAGACATTATTTTGAATTTTACACTGATGTAAAAAAAAACTATTTTTGCAACATCAGTTTCCTAAAATTTTACGATGAAGCATCAAACTTTTGTTTAATTATTAATTGGAAATTCCAGTTAAAATTCCAAATAAATTGTTCAAAATTGCACATTCCCCCACTTTAAACTACGTCTGAATCAAATGCCCTGGTCTTTGAAACACCAGTGTGCATACTTTCTTTATTATTAAAAGAGACTGAAAGGTAACTTGAATAGCACGTTGCATATTGAAGTTTCCAGTGTACTTTATATTTTTTAAAAAAATTTGAAATATTTTTAAATTCGAGAGCTAGAAAATGATCTCAAACTCTAGTAAACAAAAAAAAATTGCACAAATTGAGAAAGAATATTGACTTATTAAAGAAAATACTAGAGCATTGATTTGAGTTGAATTTGCATATACTACTTTATATCCAATAGCTAAGATAAAGAAAATGAATCTAGTTAATTATTCTAGAATGCTACTGTTTAGTGTAGTTTAGTGCATTATCACTTAAGATACGCTAATTTATATTTCAGTATTAATAGCAAAACTTTATCTACAGTTGAATGCGAATGATTGAAATAATGCATATCCACAAATAATAGATACGCGTTAAAACAACTGCTGAATCCATTAGCAGGTTATTATGTATACATTTCCGCTTTGTGTAATGTAATACCCTCATGCAAACTGCCTATTGCATTTGTTCTGCTATTGAAAAGTTAAATAATAGCAACAACTTTTTTTTGAAAAATAACACTAAGCAATTTTGGAGAATATCTTAAAATTTTCAACCACTGTCAGATGACGAGGGCAATACCTGAGCTGTCACTTCTCACTTCTTCTCTAAACCTCTACGCTTCAATAACTAGTGGCATTTGGCATATAACAGCGGATTTTAGATGATCCAGGTTCATATTCGTGAGAGTTCTTTCATAAAAATGGGTATTTATTTGAAGCTCTTCTTTCCTGAGACAGAGACACAACAATCAAGAAGAGAAAAACTTTTTTTTTTTTTCATAATTCGAAATATCCTTCTGCTTATTCTCGTATAATGAATCTAAATTTGTTCAATGTTCGCAATTTGACGCAATGTTCATCATACATCGATGAACATTGCGTCAAAAAATAGTTCATAAATGAAATTTAAAAACTACTTTAAAAGTAATTGCATATTTATAATCAGGAATCATTTTTTTTCCAATTCCGCATTTAATTATATTTTTTATCATTTCAAATATTTAATTATTGAGTTAAGGAAATAAGGTCAGTATATTATTACAATATTATTTTTTTAATAACCTACTAAAGCAAACACGCTTTTAAATATTAAACATTAAAGAATTTTTAGGATTCACACCTGAAATATTAATAAAAAATTTTAATATAATTTTTCATTTCATTTATCAGATATGTCATCAAAAGCAAATTATATAAGAATTAACCTCGTTAATATATTGTCATTTTCAGTATTCGAAAAAATTATCATATTTTATGAGCAAAAAATTTTTAATTAAATATTAAACTTTTTTAAGGAGGTATTTTTAATTATTTCACCGATTAATTGAAATTTTGAAAATCAAAAGTAATATCTTGAGCAAATGTAAATCATATAGTCTAATTTCTTCGCTTTAATAATATTTGCTTACAGATTATTTGTAGGGAGACTTATTTCATGTAGATTTCATAGACGTTTTTATTTACGGGGGATATTCAATAAAACAAATGTTTTTCAAAGTATATTTCCTTTCAAAATGTATTTAAGACATAATTAAGATTAAAAAAATGAAAAATACTGGAACGCTATAATATTATTAAATGTAACTAAAATAACAGAAAATCATAAAATTCTAAATTTCATAAAAGTATTATTTGACTCTGTAAAAAACTGAATGGTATAAAAGCTTAAAATTTAAATAGCATGGTACTTAATATTTTTAATAAATATTTGGAATATGAAATTCTTTATTTCTGCTCACATTTTATTTGGCCTTCTTCTAAATCTTAATAGAGCAAATGGCCTATGTATATATGTTTATTGTAGATAAAGCGAAGTTTATTTTTAGTCCTTTTTTAGAATTTTTAAAATAATTTTCCTCTAAATATCGAAAGAGGTAGCTCATAAAAAACAAATTTACGCACCATGTTCAATTTGGCTACCGCCAACGCCTCAAATGGTTCTTTATTATAATGATATATAATATAATTTAGGAGCTCGCGAACTTTCGACATTTGAGTAAAAATATAGCTTCAAATTTATTGGTATGAAAATAAATCCTACCCGCATAATAAACCTTCCCCCAACTTTTCAAATCTATTTCTTCTTTCTGACACAAGCTTTAAATATAATTTATTTGATAAGAGTTCATGCCAAAAAATACAATTTCAAGTTTTTTGAATACAGCCATTTTACAAGTATTTGTTTATTAAAACGGCGTGACATTGTATTTTCAATATAAGAAATAAGCAAGAGTTGCTTCAAAATTCAAAAACTCCACTTTTTACTATAGTTACTAATTATATATTTCAAAAATCTTTATGAATCTTAGTTAAAATTTGATTTGTTCAACATATTTAAAAGGTGATTTTGTTCCATGAAATTATTTATAAATCACCATAAAAATTATAAATTCTTACAAATTGCGATATTTATATCCGCACTAATTTCATTTCTGCTTTCCATGTTTAAAGTTTTATAAACAAATTTAGAAAGATAGACAATTTCTTTACAAATACTAACACTAATTAATGTAAGTATAGAATTTTAAATAATTTTTGCTGTGTATAATATTGAACATGATGTAACTTTAAGTTTTACAGCATCTCATATCTTTAAACGAGTAATTGTTGTATGTATATATATATATATATATAAATTTATTTGTCTCTCTGAAAACCGGCTTTAACGATTTGGATAAAATTTTATACTTAGATAAGGTTTGCCTTTTAGGTTTATCTATATATATATATATCTTCCCTCCGAAAACGCAATTTTACTAAAAGAAAGCATTTCTTTATTACTAACTATGAGAATTAGTATATTCAACTTCCGCTTCGGAATGCGAATAGTGCAGTATGGTGGTGAAAACAATTGGAATGACGTGAGTGTTGTGGTTCGAGTCGCTTGTTTCACATACCCAGAATCAGATTAATTAATATACTTTATTATGATTTAATGAAAAAGAAACATTTTGAAGTTAAAATATTGTGAGATGTAAAGTATATAATAATATGTTTAGGATAAATTTAGTAGCCCTAATTTATAATAATATTTAGAATGAATATGTGTCTATGACAATTAGTTCATACAAAATAGACTACGGAACTAAACTTACTTTGTAGTTGGTGGATGCGTAACTATAAATTATATTTTTAGTTTTTTATATAATTTTTATACACTCAAGATAAATAAAAATATTATCACTTTTGAGACGATATTCAAGAATAGTTAATCATAAAATTACCTTTTTTTTATAATAATAACATTTAAAAAGTTACTTTTTAAATCTCATAAATTTGGTTGCTTTGGAATATATTTTTTCTTAATTTTCGCAAGACTTATTTCCCAAACAATTACTTAATTGTTTCCAAACAAACAAGTAAACTTTGTTACAAAGCAAAAGTTAAAAATAATTTTTAATTTGTTTCACAACAAAACGTTTAGTTGTTTTTAAAAAAGAGCATTCCTATTCCATTGTTTTGCCGAGTCAAGATTTCCTTTTGTTAAGGAATTAAATATAAAATGCACACTCAGTTTCAACGTATTGATCTAAAAATGTTTTATTTTTTATTAAATTTATGAAATAAATATGAAATTATGCTCTTACAGAACTTTTTGTATTTATTTATTTCACCCCCTATCAATTTGAATTTAAAAGTTTATTGATGAATTATGGATTAATATATGGAAGATAAACAAATATAGATATTCAAGAATAATAGATATTCATATTATTGCGATAAATTTGTTTATAATCAAAAGTTGTCTATTCCGACCTCCCCCCTGTGGATAAATCTCAATGGCTTGCCCACAGTGACAGCAGTTAAAATGAGTTTATGAAAACTATATTTTCTATACATACACTAAGATCTTTTTAAAATACATTATGGGATTGCTATGAGCAACAACATTTTAATTGGATCATTATAGTATTTAATAAAAGAATTATTTGAAGGTTATAATGTATCAAGAAATGAAACAATTGTAATTATCTTATCACATTTGAATAAATTATTTATCATTGACATTGCCTTGAAAGAGGTTATAATTTTATAAATCAATTAATTAAATAAAGTAACATAAGCATTAATCCTCACCAGTAAAATAAAGTAATTATTTGAATCAATATGTCTTCCCATAAATAAAGCCAAAATAAATTTTGCTTTAAAAAAAAATTTTCTTTTGATGCCTTTTTTTGAGAATTATTTCATGAATGTCAAATTATTTAGTAATGCATTTATAATCAACATAATTTACCATTTTAACGATGAAATTCGGTACTATATTGAATTTGAGCACCATTTTCAATAAAGACTAAACAAAAATATATTTGTACAAATCTTATTTGCAAATAAATTGACATTTTAATATTCAATATTGATTTTGTAAGAGCAATGAATAAAAATATTTTAACACTGACTAATCAAGTCTGTCTTCCAAACTTTTTACTTTACTGAACAAGACCAATAAGAAATAATACTTATTCAAAAGAAACAATAGTTCTTTTTCACTTTAAATCTCAAACTGAAGAATTCCCAGGATAAAAATGAATTTTAAGAAACCTTTTTCATATTTAAAAAAAATCTGATTATTAAAAAATCTAGTTACATCTTAAGAATGTCCAATCTTCAATTTAAATGTACTCTGTTGAAGTCGTATGCAATTTGTTTAAAATTATTAAGCACATTTTCTCATTTTATCTTATCTTTTTCCCATTAAAATCATCACATCTGCATTACCTTAAAATTAAATTCTTCTATTTCGAATAGTTTTGATCCTTATCAATTCAAAAGAAATTTTAGTAATGTTGCTTTTTTTTATAAGAGTGATTAGAATACAAAGTAAAGTTATATAATTTCTTTCTACAAATGTTTAAAAGTTTATAAACTTTAAGATACCAATTTTTATCAAATGGCACGAGTTTTACTTCCTTGTTTTTTTTTAAATCATTAATTTGATTTTCAAAATAGAACACCCTTTACTGAAATACATCAGCTCAGTAAACCCTTTCAAAATTATTATTTTTCAATCCCTTTTAAATTTTTTAGTTTGCATTACCTGTAATGAGAATTTCTTTTTTTTAATTTACAAGTCTGCAATAAATTATTTAACATACTTTTTAAGTTCTAAAATAAGATTTAAAATATTGAATATTTTATTAGATTTTTTATCAATTAGTAATTTTAAGAAATATAATTCCTATTTTAAACTATTGGAAATCATTTATTACCAGTATAAATGGATAGTAAATTTTATTCAAAATATCTATAGGGAACAGAAGACAAAAACACCGAGCAGAACTTTATTAAATTTATTTTTAGATATATATTTTTTTATTATTGGAGAAATTTAATTACAAAGAACAAATTGTTCTTTTTAAGCTTCCTATTTTTACAAAAAGTTTTAAAATGTAATTATTTTTCACTTACTTGAAGTTAATTGCATGTAAATGAAGTTAAATTAAATATTGAAGCACTCTGTAAAAGATGTTAAAAAAATTTAGTTAAGAAAAAAAAAGGAATTTATTTTACTATATGTAATAAATTTTCTGTTAAACAAGTTTATAGTTCAAAGAAATGGTATCTTTTTAAGACTTTCTTGCAGCACATTTGAAAATTTGTTCACATAATTTGTGTAAGTATCTCCAAGGATCAAGGTCAGTATTTGCAACATAGCCAAATTATTTGATTTGTGATAAACAAGAAATATTGAAATGCATAATTTCTTCTTTAAATTTCAAAATGTAAAAATATATAAACCTAAGTATAAAAACATATGTATATATGTATATATATATTTATATAAGCACAAGTAAGTAATGTATAATTTTAGTAATTATACATTAAGGACTCAAGGACTAAGGACTCAATTTTAAAATTTTAATGTTTCTGGTAAACTTCTATAACCATTTTCTATATCAATGCTAAAGAGAGGCTTAAGTGGCAGCATTTATGAGTATTATATACAAAAAGAGTAATGTAATCTCTAATATTGTTAAGATATAACTACAAAAATATTAGAATTATTGATGCATTTGCAAAAATATATACCAAAAATTTCTGAACAATTTAATGAAGAAAATAAGTAAATAATAATTTTTAAACGAGAATTTCGTTTATGTGAAAATAATTTAACCAAGATAACAAAAAATGTAATTATATTTTAAGGATTCTTTTTCAAAATATAATTTTCACAGTTTAATGCGTAGAAGGAAAAATTTTAAGCTGCCAGTGAGTTATTTACTTTTTTTTAAAATACGTATGAATATTTATGATTTAAAGAAAACTGGATATAGAAACAGAATTTATAGAAAAAATTATTACATTTAATAATGGAAATGATATAATGTAGCTGACATCATTTAGAAATAATTTCAAGACATTTCACATATAATTTTACTTGTATTAATATAACGCATAAATATGTTGCAAATATTTTTTCTCCTTAAAATCTTTCGCTCTATATCATCTCTATAGCTCTTCAAAAATCAGTTTTTGCATTGAATTAAACATAAATATATTAATTGCAAACCTTTGAGACAGTCAAATTATTAATAAAAAATGTTTTATTGCGCTTCCCCTAAAACAGCTTATAAAATATAGATTATTAAATTAAATTTATCCTAGTAAATCATAATTTGAATACTCGATATTGTAAGTTTATCCTTATTTCTTAATATTTCACAATTGGAATCAATCCATTGTGAAATTGTAATACCGATTTCCTGCGCACTCTCGAGAGAAGGAAGTACGGATTGACAGGTATTTTTAATGAATTCTCAGGAAATGTCAAGTCAATAGTCCCTCTTGATTTTTGTAATGATAATTGCTAGTTGGGAAACAAAAATTAAATTCTAGAAAATGCTGGAATTTCGACGATATCTCTATAAGTCGAAATCTAGAAATTCTTTCCCAGTTTTAAAAAATATAAAATTCAGAGTATTAAACGTGAATCAAACTTTCTAACTATAGTGAGCTTTTGTTGTCAGGGTTTGAAATGTATAATTCTGACCTTGGGGATATCTGCATACATTTCATCTGTGTTTCTTTTTCTATGTGTTAGTGCTTTTCGTGGAATAAAGTTATAGATTACCGAAATAGTTTGACTTCTTTCATCATATAACCACCAGACTGATTTCCTAGTGATCTCGTTATTTAGAACGTCATCGCAACCTAATACCCCCCCAAATACATTTAATTAAATAATTCGAATTATTATTACTAGTATTATTATTTAAGAATTTATAAATTATTTTTGAACTTATTAATTTTCGATTTGCTTAGAATTGGACATTTGAATTCATTTAGGTTGTTATTAATCGATTACTAGCTAATATTTTACTCATCTACATTATAGTTCCTTCTTCAAATAATCGTATTAAAAAAATTCATTCTTAATATTACTTTTAAACGACGTTATTCCATTTAAAAATTGAGAAGAAGAATGCATTTTTATTTAATAAGGTGACATAGGAAAATATATGACAATTAGTTGTCAAAAGCAGTGGTAGGTAGGGTTTTACCTCTTCATCGTTTCTTTTTACAAACAAATGTATCATTATTAAATTTGAGTTTTTCAGTAAACTTTTAAAAAATATTATAAAAATAACCCTTTTTACTGAGGGATTTAGTTTTTTCAGCAGTCCTATATGACATAAAAAGACCAATCTGGCTCTTTAAGATAGCGAAGCAAACATGGAAAATAATGTATTTGAAATTCTAACCTTAACAAAAAGTTCTTATTGATTAAAGACGATTTGCTTGGTAAAGCATAGAGTAAGATCAAAGAGTTCCGTGTCACATTTCAAACTTAAAAATCTGAGAAGTTAGTTATCTATCCTTGCTGAGTGAAATATAAGGAATTTATTCCAGAGAATTACATTAGGACTAGGTTCCATATATTCATGAAATGGTAACCCACACATCCGAAAATACGAGAAAAAAATTAGTTATTTGGTGTAATGGTGTTGCATTGATAATCAAACACCGTAATTGCAAAAGTTTTGAGTGCTACATCAATTCAACTCATTATTAATAGAATAAAACATAGCGATGATGTATAAGATTATGATTGAAATATTTATGAAACAAAGAAATTATTGATTATAGAGTATTGGCTATTGAAAAAATAATGCTATAATAGAAATACAAAATTGAGTGGTGGAACATATAAGTGAATAATAATATTTTTGGCATATTCAAGCTCATTATGTCCCAATATGCGATTTTATGATGTACAGATATAAGAGAAAAAAATCTATTTTCTGTCAAATTTAGTTCTGGTAGATAATGTTTTATATTCAACTCAAAAAAAGATATTTATGCATATCTCAAAGGATAATTTTATAAAATAATAGCATTCCAATCATATAATTAATTTTTCAAATGTGATTTTTCCAAATATAGACTAAATTAGTAAATATATGCTTGATAAATTTTAGTTTCACTTATATTCTGAAATACTCTTTTAAAATTACTGCATTCGTCAAATATCGCACTTAATATTATTTTAAAACCCTAATCAAATTTCAAATGCTAATTATGATTAAATTAACACCAAGATCCAAATTTAATGTTTCAAAATATAAAGTTCCAAATAACAGCCTCAGTTTCTCGGGTGATTTATTTTTCTGAATATTGTCACAACTTTTTCAAAATATAAGTGCCTTATCAATGTTTAGAAGATTTGAAAATTTCTCTTAATACTATTCTGCAAATTAAATTTCATATTTAAATTATTAAAAATAATATTTAATTTTAAATTATGAAAGTATATATTGTTTTCATGTCAGTTACTTTATTTCAAAATATTTTTGTGTTTGGGTAAATATTTTGGTGGAAAATGCACAGGAAGTATTGTTTCAATAAGAAAATGTATAAAATTGTTTAAGAAATTTAATGGATGCATATAAGTAAAAATGTGGAGAAGGTAACATATTAACATGTTCATTATATTAAATTCATTTAATCAATTTTAATAACATTAAAATCTCTTGAGGAAATACATTAAAAGCAAATTTTAAAACCTTTAAAAAGGCATTCCTTCCTTTATTTTTACTATGATGATTTTAGACATTTATTTTATAAGACGTAAAAGTGAATTGTAAAAATATAAATAAATTTAATATAAATCTTACAGAAAGTTGTTTTTCAAAGTTTTAAAAGATTTATTAAAATACTTTTATTACATTTATTGATTACTTTAATAATTATTTGTTTGTCTGCAGAAATATTTCAGCACTGTTAAAAGAAAGGCTTTTTCTTTAACTTCTTGTAATTGATATTGAGTGTATCGTTACAGAATTAAAATATCTTAAAGTTTTTGTGAAAAATTTGAAGATTTTAAACTGAGATTCCGAAAACGAGAGTTTTTAAAATAAATTCTGAAGAAAGTGAGAACATTGGCATCTGCTTGATTAATGATCGCAAGCGATGAATTCTTTTCTTCTTTTAGAGAGTTAAATTAAATTTCAGAAACATCTAGTCCAATTAAATTTTAATAATTAATACGAAAACATAATACTTAGTCTTTTTTTACTGAAAACAGTTTCATGAAATGGATTAAAATCTTGAGAAAACAAACTTTTATAATAAAAAGTATATCCTATTAGGAAATCTGGTGAAAGTCTCATGCAATATGTTTTTTAGTTATTGTATTTTTGCTATGATATTCTAAATTAAATACAAAATAATTACTTTGCAATTTTTAGTGTTTTTTAATTGTTGATAAAATGTTTTGATATCAGTTTATTTTATCAAATAAAAAGACTACTTTAACTTTATTTAATAATCACTGCTTAAGCATAATAAAAGAATTATTGATTAATTTCGTCTTTTTTTCATTTTTGAATGGATTCGAATTTTAATGAAATTCTCTAATTCCAGATACATAGAAGAAGTATCCTGATTTGAAAAATTAAAACAGAAATTCTTTAAAAGATTTTCTAAATAATTATTTATTTAGTCATTGATTTACGTTTGAATGTGAGACTAAAATGACGCAGAAACTAAGCTTTCCCGAATTGTCCGTAGTGCTACTGTTTCTTTTTCGCTCTGTTAACAATCCATTCTCTGTTGCGTGAGTTAATTGAGCCGGGCATGGGCAGACAGTCATAAGGTCAGTGATTACAAAGATATATAACATCAATTGGGAGAGGATATTTTAATCATTTATTGATGTGGCAGCTCAATAAGCTAATTCCTTAGCAGATGCCGTTCTGTAAATTAAAGGTTTAAAAATACATGCACGATTTCTAATAATGAATTAGAAATCGTTCATGATTACTTTTATAGGCTGCCATTAAGTTTTACAATTTAAAATGATTTATTTATTAATTCTAATAATTGATAAATTCAGTCAGATCCCGATGATAATCTCAAGCACTGTATCAAACCTAGAATGTCAAATTTGGCATGATGGTGGAAGGGCATAGATAGAAAAAGAATTCATATTAACTTCTATTAACAAAAGTAAATATCTTGCTTATATTTCATTTACGTACTGATAAGTCCATGGAATGGAGATTGTAAGACAATTTTGAAAGATAATTCCAATTAGGCTCCATCAGCAGATTGAATAATTTTTTTGAATGAATGTTTCTAATTATGAGATGGTCAGATCATGAAATGTAGCTTATAGGTTAATATTTCTTCAAATATGCAAGAAAAAGAAATGAATCTAATATCAAGAAAGATAGGATTCTAGATTTGGCTCCGCATCAGAGTTTTCATCCAGCCCAAATTTTAATTTCATATAAAATTTATTAAAATGTAAAATGATTATAGCCTGTCTACCAGTTTCCTTTTTGATTCAATATTTTTAATTTTTATTTCATATGAAAGCTTAAAATTCTTTCATAAGGAATTAATAATTAATTGTTATACTCGAGAAAAAGTCTTTAAAAATGCAATCTATTTCACTATACAACTTTATGCGTACACGCGCGCGAGTGCGAACGCTTGTGTGTGTGTTTTTATGTATTTAATAGAAAAGATCAATATCAAAGTTCGCTAGTCCCAATCATTATATAGACTTTGCATTCTTTAATTTCACTTGGCAAATGACATTTAATTGTTTTATTGTTGATAGTCCCATAAAATAAAACATATGGAATAATTTAAATTTATAGGAGGAATGTACACATGATAATAACAAGTTAGGATGTATATTATAGTTAGGAACAACATTATAGTTAGGAAAAGAAACAATATAACCTAAATATATGTTTTTCAAAATTGAAAAATAACTGTTGAACAAGAAAAAAAACGTAATGTGTCAATATAGAATTTGTACTTACAGGTGGCAATAAAAACAGTTATAAAATATTTAGTAAAAATTCACAACGCAATGTCAAAATATAAATAAGCTTTATATATAAAAAATATTATAAATATTTAATTCGAATTATTAAAATATTAATAAATATTTCTTAGATGTTTGTTTATTTTTATTAATGAAACTGTATAAGCTTTAATTAAAATTGCAAATTTCATATTTCTAGAGGAATTCCTATTTGTTTTTCAACTAATGCAATATAAAATCTAAATAAGGGCTAATATATATAATTTATATTTACTTCCTCTAATTTTTCTTGCTTCAGTCAATCTATATCTATACTTATAATAAAGCTCAATGTGTGTGTGTGTGTGTGTGTTGGCGCTCTACAGACCAGACCATTTAACCTACAGCTACCAAATTTGGCACGTGTATACCTTGGAGACCGGGAATGTGCACCTGGGTTTTTTTTTCGAATTTTTAACTAGAATTTTATTTATTTAAAAATTAAGCGAAATTTTGACGTGTTTCTGCTATAACTGCCGAAAATATTACCGCACAAAAAAGATTTTTACATGAAGTTAAAGATAAAAAATTTATCTTTTAAATGATACTACTGTTTTAATCTTAAAATTAAATTTCTATTTTTAATGAATTTTTAAATAAATATTTTAAATATGTTTTTCAATAATTTTTTTCGTCAAAAATAAAAATGAGGATTAAGCACGTTTTGCATTCATGAGAAAAAAATAGCTTTTTTCAAAGTGTTGCCATCACATTGATTAAAGCTCTAACTGAAAATAAATTAAATCTTTTTGGAAATAAAATCTGCAAAAATATAATTTTCGGGACGCGTCTGTAGGAAATGAAACAAATATGAAATATTATTTTTTCTAAAAAATAAATTCAAGAAAAATTATTTTATGATCTTTTACACTCTCTATATTATTAATCCAATAAATCAGTTTTATTTTAAGGCAAGTTTTGTTTAATATGAACAGGATATCCATTCAAATCAGGGCCACACAGCTAATTTGTAAACCTTTAGTAAGACACAGATCTGTTGCGACATAAATCGTAAATATTTTATTTAAAAGTAGCAAACGATTATTTTAATAATTATAAATTTTATTTTGTAAATAGTTGTGAAATTCAGATTGGCAACAGTGATATTTTTGGAACTTTTAATTTGTTGTTTAAAAACGATGCTAGAATTTTGAATGAAAATAAGTTGATGTAAATTTTATAATATTATCTACAATGTAATAAGATTTAGTTTCATAATAAGTTTGTCTGCATTCTATTTTTGTTGACGCACGAACACAACAGATTTACTAAAATGGTTTAAATAGAAAATGATTATATTTTACTTAATTCAATAAATGCTCTAATAAATAACGAATTTTTGATTTTACATAAAGCTTCTGCTGTGGAAATCACGAATAACAAAATGTTCTTGAAACACTAATATTTTAAATAAAGAGTTAATTTCCAATCAACTAAATCGATCACTTAAACTGACTGATTTATGAAAATTTGAATATCACTATTCAATAAAAAAAAAGGATAATTTTAGATTTTCCATCGATCGTTTCAAAGAAAATACGCCAATCAGCGCGCAGGTTTCTCAAGATTAATTGGCCTAAGATTATGAAAATGTTGAGTTTTTCTAAATTTTTAACATTCAAAACTTCATAAATAAGTCTTAGTTGATTGTGGAAAATAGAAACATTCATTCATTTATTTAAAATTTGGCGTGTCTAGAATATTTCTCAGAATATGATGCCTTACTGCATTAAATTTAGATTTCATAATTTTTGAAATATATTTATAGGCCGGAACAAAATATTATTATTGATTTCATTTCAATCTTTTTGAAAGCAAAACTAAAAACTGAATTTTATGCTAAATCTGAGAACTTTTTGTTGAATTATTCTTTGAGATATTACATAAATTATCAAAAATATTTTGTAGTTCACATAAGACTGAAATACCGAGATATTCTGTTTGCAATACTCATATTCAATAATAATAGTAATTAATAAATAACAATAATGATGATAAATAAAATAAAACGCTTGGTTTTATTAAAAAATATCTTAATATTAATTGCAATTTCATCATTTTCACTTTAAATTAAAGTTGACGTTTTACCGGAAATGACAACAAATTAGCAAAATATATAGAGTAAATTGAACGAAACGATCTAAACAAAAGTATAAGTTTGGTATGACTATCAAAATTTGAAGATTAAAAATGTTTTGTTTGAGAATCTATTAAGAGACCAGTTACTTAAAATATTTAATTGAAAATTGTAGCGAGCTGTAATACTGGCGAACCGGCTGGTCGCCAAAGGCGGCTAGTTTATAATAAAATTGATATCAATTGAAATAATACCTAAAATTATCCAAATGAAATCTTTATAAGTATAAACTTATATTATTAGCGACTTTATATCATGCAATGTAATTTATTATAGTTGATACTTTTAGTCTTTATAAATGAAAAGTATTTGTCTATATGTATTCATAAAAAGATTTAATGAGAATAACTTATTCCTTAAAACATATTGTGCATTGTGTCATTACTGAATCTCTGTTTAAAATCTCAGTTTTTAAATAATTTACTCAGGGTTTTCTCATTTCAAACTGTTTATTTTGTAAAATTCGTTTAATATTTTGTTAGTTATTGTAAGGGAATAGGGAAAAATTTTCAAACACTTTAATGAGAAACTTTTATTTACTTTTCTCCATTTGCATGCGTAAAAGGGAAGCTCAGAAGGAGCTATCCATTATTTTTTTAAAACTTTTTATAGTCATTTCTTCAAACACATCTGTGGCTAAGCTAATTTAAAACCAAGCATTTTTTTTCTATGGTCCAAAATACCATTGAAGTGTTATTAAGATTATTAAAATTATTTATTTCATAGCATAGTGGCAGATTTGCGAGTCTGGAAAGAGTTTCTTCAATTATTTAAGTTCAGAATATAAATATTAGATGAATTTATTGTAGATTGAAAGAATTAAAAATAGTGATTGTATCAAAAATAAATATTCAACTGTTGTATTGATCTTAAAAGAATTTGCAAGTCTTTGTTGCTTTAAGATCTATTGAAATGTTTCATTAATAATAATCATAGTAAGAACAGAAAAGAAAAATATTCAACCCTTTTAAAAAAGAAGGAGAGGGGTAAAATACTAAATGTTTTGGCATTCATATGTTACAGAATATATAACCTGAAAGGTTCTTAGTCTTGATTTCTTTGAGTTGCTTTTCCACATGAGTTGCATAACAAAATAATGAAACAAAATTGTAGAAACTCACAGATTTTTTTTTGTTTCAAGTTTCCGTATTTATAAATAAAAGCAGTTAAACAAAACTATCTTCACTTGAAGAATTATATTCAAATTTGTTAAAATAACTTTTTAAACAACAGTTACAGTAATCACAATTAATTTTGCTATTAGTTTAAAAATTGGCTGGTGGGAAAAAAATCTGATAGGTATGGACTTCAAGAAAGAAAGAAAGAATCTTGCTCTAAAAACGAAGATAACTATTTAAAAAGAGCCATTTAAGGGGGTGCTGTCATCTATAAAAATCTTGTTTTAAGAAGATCTATATAATTTTTAAGCATAGAAATGTGAGTGCCTATCTAAATAACCTTTATTGCTAAACAAACTTACACTCTGAATTTCTGTATTGTCATTTCTGTATGGTTGCTTTTTATGTCAATACTGCATATATATTGGTTGTTTCCTTTTATTTATTTATATTTTTCTGTATACTGGAATATGGTACTGTATGTGTCTTTTAAATTTAAGCAAATAAATCAAAAGATGCAAAACTTGGCTGATATCCTTAGTATAAAATAAATAAATTGGCTAATTTAATTAAATGAAGAAAATTTTATATAGCCTATCACAGTTGATTTTGCTTAAAACCATACTACTAGTATATGATTTCATTAAAACACTATTCTAGAATTGAAAGAAACTAGGTGGCTGGCGGGCGTATAAATCTGTCGTGGTCACAAAGTCCTCCATGTCGAGAGTAATGCCACAGGGGGTACTGGATCAGGGGTGATCGTTCTCTGATTCAGGTCTAAATTGCGATCTGTGGATGAGTGAATGAAATCCTCCTGTAAAAAGGGTTGTTACGAGTGAGTAGCTAAGTCGTTCTCTTGGCCCTGGATGGTGCTACTATAAAAACAAGAGACGCTCCCCCTCTGGCTTAAAATCGGCTGTCTTCGAACAGCTGGTTTGTCCATGGCAAGTGCTATAAGAAACAACAACAACAACAAATTTAACGCTAATGACAGTAAAAATGTGCGTAATCTGGGCAAAGAATTATTTAAGACTTAGAATTTTTTTATATATAATTTTGTGAAGTAAATCATAAAACAATGTACTGTATATTGCAAAGTTTGTATAATATTAATGGCCGTTAAAACATACTTGCAAGACAAACTCCATTTTACTACAAATATTGCATTATTTATTGCGAAAAGGTTAGCCACTTAATTCTAGTGTTCGGTCGTTGCTCAGAGTTTGCCTATTGAATTATCGTAATTTTAAGCTTTGTATATCTTCAATTTCTAAATAACTAAATCAAAAATTTAGTCATTAATAGACATTATAATTCTATATATATACCGGGTGCGACCTATATTCGTGCAAACTTCAAAAAATCATAATAAAAAAGTAATGCTCGAAAATAATTGCGGTTTGCGGCAGTATGTTCAGAGAGCCTTTGAATTTTGTTATTTCCATTAAAAAAAGTGTAGTTAGAAAATGACCGATAGATGGCGCTCACATGTCATACTGAGACGGTTTATGCAAATCAGGAAAAAGAGCACAGTAATATTATAGCGCATTTTATTTTAAAGCAAAAGATGCTCAACATGACCGCCACCCCAATGTATTAAGAAAGTGAGGCTTGTAAGATGACTGCATCGATGCCACCAACGACCAATTGAATGGCATCTGTCAGTTCCATCAAAGTGGCAGGGGAGATCCGGTAGACACGAGAATTTAGGTATCCCCACAACCAAAAGTCCGCTGGTTCAAGATCTGGCAATCGTGAAGGACACTCATTCTTACATCCTCGGCTTATCACTCTGTCCTCAGTGAATGTGTCTAGGAGGAACGTCTTAACGGAACTAGCAACGTCGGGCGGGGCATCTCTCATGAAGATGACGGAAGATAATGCACGTGTTTGCTGCAAAACAGTCATAACGTGGTCACGCAAAAGCCCTAGATAGCGTTCTGCAGTGACTGAACAGCTTTTCCAAACGGATACAGGACAACGCTCTTCAAAACAGAAAGGGCCTACAATGAAGGACGCAGTCAAACCACACGACACAGATACATGCGGAGAATGTAGTGGTTTGGTCGTGTACGCACGAGGGTTTGATTTCACCCAGATACGACTGGTTTGCATATTGGCGTCACCATGCATTGAAAAGTGGGATTCATCTGCCCACATGAAGTTAAGTAACCATTCTGGGTCACGTTCCATTTGTGCGAGAAACCATGTTGTAAAGGCTTATCTTTTCTCGGAATCTGCTGTCAACAACTGGTGAAATGCCTCTATCTTGTACGGATGCAGTTTCAAGATTTTGTGCAAAATGCGTCGGATCGATCTTTCCGGAATTCCTGTTACTTTACCTGTTTCAGGTGTACTGCAACTCCCCGTTGAAGTCTCGGCTGCCACATTTCTCATGACCTTTTGGTTAACAGGGATGCGGTCAGCACTGACGGATGGTCTGTCACTTCGTGGACGATCCTCTTATCTTAACGTTTCCTGAAAACGTCGAACTGAATTCAATATCCCAGTCAGTGAAATTGGGTATTTCTTAGCCTTAATTCCTTTCACCGTCTGTAACTGTCGCAATGCTTTAGTCGCGGATTCACCGTTCTTATAGAACAGATTAACCACTAATGTTCAATCCGATAGCGATGTCATGCTACTGGTGTCGAATGACAGATCCATTTCCAGCCTTGCGTTTTATATCCATGCTGATTTGCATAAACCGTCTCGGTATGGCGTGTGAGCGCCATCTATCGGTCATTTTTAAATATATTTTTTAATGGAAATAACAAAATCCAAAGGCTCTCTGAACATATACCCGCAAACCTCAATTTTTTTCGACCATTACTTTCTTTATTATGATTTTTTGAAGTTTGCACGAATTTATGCCGCACCCTGTATATATATGTAATGGATTTTGAATCCTGTCGGCTAATTAATATGTAACATTATTTTGGTTTAAGCAGAGTGCAGGTATGAAGATATAGACGTGAAGTTGTATTTTTAATTTCGTTTTATTCTCTTTTTAATATCCATCTCGGGAAAGCAATTTATTTACAATAAGACGCAGTGCGTCACAAAAGCAGGAGTAAAGAAGAGCGAAAAAGGGACGAACAAATGATCACTAGTCTTATATAACATAGGATTTCCGTCCACGCGCCAATTCAATACATATGTTTACCTTTGACACCTTTTCAAGGGCACCGAAGATATATCACTTTCATTTAATACGTAGTACTGATGGCGCATTATTTTTACATAGGGATAAATTACACCGAAAGTGGAATTGGATCACGAAATAAGAGAATTTCTTACTTTCGGCTAAATTAAGATAAAGATTTGGAAATTAATTTGAACAAAATTAAGAGATTAAAATATAATTACATATATATATATATATATATATATAGTGTGTGTGTGTGTGTGTGTGTGTGTGTGTGTGCATGAAGTAATGCGCAAACACTTAAAATGTTCCATGATTTCTTAGTCATATCAATGCAAATCCTACTACCAAAATAGAAGATGTCATTTAATTAGATAGAAAATTACTTATGTAAATAATAATGTGCAAAATCGAAATAATTTATTTCATCGATAAGACATAATTTTCTGCATATTGAATTGCTCTTTCACGAATCCAAAAAATGTAACCAAAAATCCTATCTTAAATCCTATCAAAAATCCTACATTTGGAGATAATGCTTTCATCTTTCAAATCTTCTTAAAATTCTTCCATTTATTACAAATTATGGAAAATTTATAATATAGAAATAAAAATGTGAAGAACGAACAATTTATATGCTGGAAAAGAAAATGCAGTTACTAATGCTAAGCAACGATTGATGAAAAAGATATTTCGTATACATTGTTATATATATTCTTCTGATGATAATTGGCTGAACACACGTATTCGTCTGAAATATAACGACAAATCAGAATGATAATTGGAACCTAATTGATTTTTGAAATTTTTCTTTATTTTAAATAAAACAGAAACTGTAATTTTATGCTTATAAGGAAAGGATAATGCACAACTTAATGTAAAACGTAAAATGCACTTCTCTAACTCAAAATAGATATCAAAAGATATTTTGTGCAGGTGAATTTCTTCCCACACACTGCATGGCTCATATGATTATTATTGTAATTGTGACTTTTCGTAAACTGCGTGACTCGTAAGAAAGGGAGGGCACGGGCCTCGCCTCTCTTGTTGGAGGACCCATTCTTCCGGCCTGACGACCTCTTTCGTGCAACCACCCTCTGCGATTCCAAACGGAAATAAATGGAATTGCACTCGGAATGAGTACTGTGCACGGATATGATTTAATTGTCTTCTAGTTTTCTTCTCATGATAGATTGATTAACCTGAAATACAAGGGCATAAGATTAATATAAATATTAAGAGCTCGCGAAATAAGTAATTGCGATATAAGTGTCTTAATAAAAGTCACTATTAAGAGTCTCTGAATAGTAAATTGCTAATTTAAACAGTTTTATTTATGATAAAGTATGCTTTCTATCTTCTTCAGATGCGAAACATGTGACAAATTAACATTAATAACGAATAAATTGTGCAAAATCGTATTAGAGATTGGTATTAATGAAGGATATAAAAAACAGTAATCGCGATATCATAAGAAAATTTCTCTTAAAATTCTAAAATTATAAATTGTGTTTTCGCCGAATTTCTTTATTATTTTATTTTCACAAATATCTTATAAAAATTTAACTAAAGTTTATTCTAAAGTTAAAATTGCATAAATTTGCAACATTTGTTAAATCTATACCAGATAATTTGTAAAAAACCAGGAGCAAAAAAAATATGCAATTCATGTATTAAAAAAGCCATAACAAAAATTGTACAATTCATGTATTATAAAAACTATAGCAAATAAAAAATATGTAGAAGAATAGGAACATGGAGGCAAGATATCTTATTGCCTCTAACTTCTTATAAATTTATTACAAAAAGAGCAACCATTTTGTTGCTTATACAAAGTATGAGAGGGTATTTCGTCACATGATGCTCCTATAAAAAATATTTATTACAAAAAGTATATGATTTATCACATTTTCCATGCATATACATTATACCGGATCTTTAGAAATATCTAAATGAATAAAGAATGAAACGTCAAACTGAATTTCGACAACATGATTATTTTCTATAAGTTTATATTTTATACATGAAGACAATTCTGAAAAATAATTTTAATGCTTAAATTAATAATATTGAAGAATAATTTAAAATCTCTGAAGAATATTTTAAGGTTTAATGTTCTTTTGTATATTTTTCGCATATAAGCGTATTTTAGAATTTTAATTTAAAATCAGGAAATCATTAGGAAATATTAGGTAATTAAATTTCTTTTAATATATCAGATCTGAATATGAACTAATAGTTGAGTTTATATAATTAAAAAAATCCTTATAAAATGATGCTTTTAAAGCGGAGCTTACGAATAAATCGGTTTTATGTTAAATACTATTTTGTGTGTGTAAAGCGAAATGTTTCTCAAACTTGCTTATATAGGAAATAAAATACATTAGAATGAAAATGAAACTTCGGAAACGTATATTAAGAATTCATTTAAATACCAAAAAAATAAATGCTTTCTTTTTAAATTTATAATTATGAATTTTTATAAAATGCATAACGATTTTGGATTACAATACAAAATGATATGTTTCGTTTTGAGTTTGAACTGTAACCCTACTTATATTAGTTATTCATATTTCATCTTGAAACTAATGTTTCATTCAATATGATGTTTATTGTGCAAATGCATCCGAGGTTGCTGTATAAGATCCTACAGCTTAAACAATAAAAATAATAGATTTTTATAAGTAATCGCTCAAATAAGCATTCCAATTTCAGCATACAGTTATAACATTTAACATGTTAAAATTTATCAAATTTCAAATCGCCGATTCCATGAGGCCAACTTTAAATTCGGCTAATTATCTATCCATAATTTTCCTAAGATGTCTTTTTATTTCAGTTTTTCTGGTCATAGCATAAACTATATTTCTAGGAAACCAAAAACTTTTACAAATAAGATAAATAATTTATATTGGCATACCAACATATTTATGAATTAATCTGTAGAGAAATTGGTGATCTTAGCAAAATTCATCATCAAATAGCAACATTTATTAATGACAATGTTTATTAATTTTTTAATCTTTTCTTTAGTTCTATTTTGTGGAAAAGTGCACGAAAAAAAAGACAATCATAGAAACTGTAATCATAGTTTTGTAATTCATAATTATGTACAATAATAATATTTCAAAAAAATTTAACAACATATTTCTTTCTCATATTACTTAAAAGGTATTTCGATTATTTTTAACTTAATAGATCCCCTTTTTAACTTTTACCTTTACCTTTTACATAACTACTTGTGTGAGCGCGTGTTGAGTTCAATGTCCTTTCAAAACGTGGGAGGTCTGTATCCTGAAAAGGAACAAAAACTTTTTTTCTAGCCATTCAAAATTTATTATAAAAGCCCAATCAAGATTATAATTGCATTTTAGGAAAACAAAGAAAACCTGTTAAAGAATGTGAAAAATTTTTCAATTCAATATAAAATGTTGATAAAGAATTTTAATGAAAAAATAAAAAATAATAATTGTTTTAATTAATGAACCTTTTTATAGAAGATCTCTTGATGAGAAAAGAAGTTGAACACAGATAATGTTTATAAGAATATAGAATTAGACTTATCTGTCTGAAGATGTAGCTATATATAGAAATAAGTCATTATGCTTGATGTTTTAACTATTTTTTTAAAATTAATATATATTTCTGTAATCCATAACTACTTCACATGCGGGATATATAGGCAAAGAATAGCTTAATGGAAATGAGGTGCAAAAAAATATTCAAAAATTTCTTAAGTAGTAAATAAAAATAAAAAATATAGCAAATTCGGCTTATTCCTTTAAGAAGATGCTTTTTCTTTTCATTGATATATTTTGTTTATAAATACAATATGCTAATAATAAATAAGAAATTCATTATTAGCTTTTTTTATTATTTACTTCTTAACTCAGCTTCAGGCTTCCACAATTTTTAAAAAATAGATTTATGTAATATATAATTTCAGTAGAAAATTCATAACCGGCAAGTAAATTACATTTTAAACCAAAACGAATTTCAAAATATTTTCTGGCAGATAAATCATGAAACTATTGTGTGAATGTTTGCATATTTGCTCATTATTTTTTAAATAGCATATACAATTCATATATTAATTTCATCTTAATCAAAATGCATTTAGAATATATTTTTCTTACACTAATCTATAGTGACCTTGAAATTAAAAAAAATTATCAAGCTTCAGGAAATAGTAAAATAAAAAGATTTTAAAGTATAAAAATGTCTTAGGCAGAAAAAGAAACCTTTTAAAAATATTAGTGAGTGGCTAAAACTTTTTTTAACAATAGTTTCTAGCTGATGTAATGATAGAGTTAAATTCAAAATTTCACATCGATTTAGAATCTATGGCATATTTTCAATCTTATAACGTTTTAAATTCAATCTTTTGAATACATTTCACCTATTGTTAAAACTAGGAATAATGCATAGTAAGGACTCTAATTCTAAATGTAGCGATGTGTCCAATTTCTCCGATGTTAAACATTCCCAGTATGCAGCCTACCCTTGTATGGTAAATTGTCATAAAGAGAGAAATAAATATTTCGAAATAAGGAAAATAATATTTGAATTTAAGAATGCAAGAAAGGAATTTATTAGCTGAAATAGAAATTCCGGGAAAAAAATAAAAACATACTAATGATCAAAGTGCAATAATTTATTCTTGTTGCTTAAATGAAAATAAGTATTGATATAAATACTTATACCAATTGGAAAAAATAATGCGCCATTTTAAAAATGTTTTCTTGTCATCCCTATATGATTTGATAAAGAATATTCACATTAAATGTGCTTTATAACAGCGAAAAATATGCTGCCAAATTTGGTGTTTAAATAATAAAATTGTAAAAATTATTTTAAAAACCATTGACAAAATCTGAAAATTCAAATACATAATTAACTAATGCAAAATCTTGTAATTAAAAAAAATTTAACCAAATATATTTAAAATTTTATTGAATCTCGAAAAGCAATGTTTATTTTAAAATTCCTATTTAAATCAAACTGCTTCTTTTTAGAAGAGAAGTTTCAAGCTCGAGTTTTTTTCTTTTTGTGTTGTACAAACATTTGGTATTCATAAATGTAAAAACCCTTTGTGAGTTCTTACTGCAATACAGCACTTTTATATTTTCAGAACTTAATTATCCGTTAATTGTTCAATTTAATCATACTTTGGTTCTATACGCATGGAACCCACTGGTAGAGAGTCTCATGAAAAAAAAAAACTTAAAATCATAATATTTATAATTAGAAATTAAAGAATAAAAATTAAAAAAAATCCCCTTTCTGTACATTAATGTTACATGGTTTCCTTTATTAACAATTTTCATAAAATTCTGAACTTTATACTACATAGTGTGTAGTATAATCTTTTTTATGTGTCGATTTCTTAAAGGGATCTAGGGATAAACCCATAAAATGTACCTACTTATACTGATGGCTCATTGATTCTGAGTTTTATGACATAATAATGAAATGAATTACAGGAATTAACAAAAGAATGTAATTAGTTAATGAATTATTAGAAAAGTCCTTAATGAACGAATTAATGAAAATAATATTTATCAGTGTATATATAAAGTAATAGTTATGCACTGAAGAAATTATAAATAGTACATTAAGTACATTTAAATTTTTATGAGTGCAATCGTTTTCAATTATTAAAATCTTAATCTGTCCGTATCACGCAAGATTTCTTTAGTTCTTTTATGAAAAACCTAAATTTATTTTCCAAATGAACTTTGGAGCATTTCATTTCTATAATCATTAATTTTCAACATTTTCGTTTAAATAGTTTCGTTTTCAGATTCCTTCAAAATTATATAATTCTTGAAAACAGGCAAGATGAATTCTAAGACTTAAAGCTTAATTAAATTTTTAAAAAATCATTGGCTAAGTAAATTTCATGTATTATTTAGTACTGAAATTTATCATGAATAACATTTGATAATTAAAATTCTACTTATATGGATTAAACATGCAAATTCATATTTTTATTGGAATCCACATTAATGTTTTACAACCTTCTTTTCCAATTTTAAAATAATAACGCAAGCATTATATTTTAATTAACAATTTTAATAAATGCTTTATCTATACTCATTTCTTTTAAAAGCTAATTTAAAAGAAACGCTAATATTAAATGAAAGACAATATCAAGGTATTATTATTAAAATGCAAAATTTTAAAGAGAGAAAATATGAACAAGGGATTTTCCTGATTAGAAAACTAATTCCTATTAATTGCAAATGAGTTACATAATTCTGTTGATCGAGTCGTAAAATTGACTAGATATAAGGGAGTTATGCGCACAAACTGTGTGACTACTATATCAATTGTTTTGAATATACAACATTTTTCATATAATATAGAATGTAGTCGTAGCTTCAGGAATGTAGAATCAAATAGAGAAGATTTGAACCTTATTTAGTTTATTCCATATTGGTTAAATAGCCAAATATCGATTAAATATATTATTTAAATTTCAGTTTAAGAGAGGAAAACAAGATTATACCTTTAACTTTATCATTTGGTCTTTCGTATATATTCAGTAATCCTGGTCTGAAGAATGTATATTCATTTTATGGATATTGATAATTCAAATGTTGATATCCAAATATGGATTGTTAATTAAAAATCTGGTAAAAAATCAGTTGTATGCAAAACATAGTGGATAATTCAAGCTTTTTAATAAATTTTGAAATAATGTTATTCTAACGCTTTTTTATTCAGCCGAAAATTTTAAAAGATAAGTACATTTTGCAACACTAACAAGTTTATCACATGTGATTCTATTTACTGCTTTTGGAATATTTTCAATAAGCAATGGTACTATATTAAATTTTATGTTTTTATTCTACTAAATAAATAACTGAATTGACTTGCTTGATATTCCAATAATTTAGATAATTTAACTGAATATGACATCTGATTGTTCAGATGATGTATTGTTCAGATCTGATTGTTCAGAGATAATGCATACATAATGGGGATGTTTCCTTGATTTATCTAAATTTAATATATTTGGTTATGTTTGGAAATTTTTAAAATTATGTAATAAAATTTAATATTTTAAATTTATTATTTTGTATTTATTTATGCATTAGATATGTTTTTCATACATTTTTGTTTTGTTGATTTTCACCTTGAAAACAGTTAACTTGTTACCATATGTCTAAACGTAACTTTAGAATAATAACAACTAAAATAATAAATCCTAATTTCAAGAAAAAAATATTTCACAAAGTAAAAAACAATGCAATTCCCTTTAAGATAGGTTATTTTAAGATGTTTGGAGAGAAAAATGTTACCAAAATCTAAGTGTCTAAATTTCCTCTTTCATCAACCTACATCACACCAAGTCTACAATAAAATCTGTTGTCAATGGAGTTACTTAGTTGCAAGGCACATAGTATAATTGATGGGTGTGACATTTTTTTTTATCAATGTGATGTTTGATGGTAACGCTCAAGTCAAATGACTTTGATTAATAGCTTCGCCCATTTTCAAGGGAATTTCTTTGTTCACAAACAATTCATCGACTTTGGAATGTAGCCGGGGTATTTTTATTTATGCTTAGAAGATGATTACAGACACATCAAAATTTGTTTTAATGAGTAATACTGGATTAACTCTACACCAAATTATGTTGCATTTAAGTATGATAATACGTTAAAATGTCATTCGTTTTTAAATTCTCAGATTTAAAGATAATCAAGTTTATGACAGTTCCTTTACAGTTGATCGGACAAATAGTTAGTATTTTCTCTTCTTGATATACTCTTAATTTATATCTGGTATGTTTGGTATTTAACTCCGTAATATGTTGCAGAGAATTAAATAATCATTTTTGACATTAGCATTGATCCATTAAATAAAGGTTCGATATACATCTTCAGTTTTGACATTAATATATAAAAGAAAATCCATTTGTTTAACTTATGATATTTCTAGTTATCTAGTCATTTCATGAAGAAAATGGTGATGCAATTTTCACATGACAATTCAGCTTGCATTTTAAATCAGTGATATTTCTCTTTCAACATTTAATTTTCTCTCTGCTTTACGCACACAACAAAATATTCGACAAATAAATATAAACTGTCGAACGGTTCTAATAATTTTTAAGTTCTTTTATTAGATAAAATCGTCTAATGCAATTTCTAAATACCTTATTTAGAAATTTTTGGTATGGCTATCATTTTCTTATTAACATTTATTTAATAGAAAAAAATTTCACTTTGTATTCAAAATTAATTTTAAAATGAACTGAATGTATAATTTTCCTTAATTATTAATCTTTAACGAAATTAAAACTGATGAATTATACTTTCGAGAAGTTTTCATAATTATTCTTAATTTAATTATGGATAACTTTTATTAGAAGTAATTACAAAACAAAACATTTCAAGTTAAATATTTTAATTTTAATTGTAAATTCTTTATGTAATTATCTTAAATATATATATTACTTGATATAATTTTGAAATATTATCAAATCATTTTAAAAGGCTTCTTGAGTTAAATATTAAACTGATAAAGTATATCAGAAGTTCAATTTAGACATAGATTTTTTATAAATAAATTTAAATCAGAAATAATTAAATTATTATTTGATCTCATTTGTCTGAACAAGAGATATATTTAGATTCCCTTAGTCTAAAGCAGAAACATAAATATACAATAAAATGATAAATAAATAAAGCAATTTCTTTAATGTGCCATTCAACAAAGAAAAATGAGCCCTTGATACGGAGACGCAAAAAATATTTATTTATTAAAACATTTACTATCATAAATTTTTAAATAAATAAATATTTTCCCTATAGAAATAAATATTCTTTTAAAACAATAATATAAATAAAAAATTATTTCATTTATAAATTCTTAGCATATTTCCTAAAAATATTTGTGCTATTCTTTTTTCTAGAAATTTTAATTGCTATAAAGTATTCTTTGCAGTATTCTACGTTTAATAAAATATGTGCAGTGTATTCTATGTTTAATATATACTTTATAGTGTATTCTATGTTTAATGCATTCTTTACGTAATATCAATCATTTAATACTTTTTAAAAGAATCTTTTAGTCTGGAAATGTTTCAACTTTTTCCAGATATAAATTATAGATATATACAATATGATATGGCGATCTATTCCTACATTTTGAATTTTCAGAACATTATACTAATCCTTAAGTCCGCCCTCTTAGGTGTGTCTTGTCATCACTCCATACCTGTACACTTGCTATCTTAGAATTATCATCTTCCTATAAATAAATCAACATCCTATTCTCTGTTGATATCTATATAAGCTGCCTTCGTACATTTCTTAAAATCACATATCTTATTTTCGTATACTTACTATTGCATCCAAATGCGGACCGGACGAAATGTAATATATGACGGCAGCCCGCTACCGTTAAGAGATTTATTTCGGTCTTCTTTGACTTCCTTATGTTATTACTTGGCTTTCCTTATATTCATCTTTAGGTCTACAACTGACACCTTTCTTGAGCATTTCCTCTGATTGCAGACGGCTTTAGTTATGTTGAAATTCAGTTCAGAACTAATGAATGAAAATCATTTTTAGTGACGGCTATAGTTATTATTAACTACTAATAGTTATGTTAAAAATTTAATTACTGATATTAAAATATATTACTAATATTTGAAATATGCAATACTGAAATTGTGGTGACAATTACTGATTTTAAATTCATAAATTAAGATTTTTTGCCCTGACTTAAAGTGAACCTTTGTTTAAACTAATATCTTAAAAATTAGCAGGTCTTTTTTTTATTACTCAATTTTTGAGTAAGAATTCGTTACCTACAAATCAATTGATTTGTGCAATTTGAAGATATAACCATGCTTAATTTAACGATCCTTTAAATTTTATTTTTGATAATATCTTTTGGATACTCTAACTCTTTTGTTTTTCATTCAGAAATTCATATTTTAAGGTATCTAATAAGTAAGGTATCAATAATATGAAATATTAAAAAAAACGAATTCAAACTAATGCTGTAATTTACTTACTGAATGAAAAATAAAATAGTTTCCCTGTCGATATTTAAAAGATTCAATAGTTATTATAAGATATGATTGGAAAATTTTGAGTTGGAAGTTAAAAGAAACAAACTATTTTGCTTGTAAAGGGAGGAATTTTTTTTAAGATTTTCTATTTTACTATAGTATAATTCTTTAAATAATATTACATATTTAAAAAAGTGGTCATCATTATTAAATATTATGACATTATAGCAAATGTTGACTCATGTAACATTTGATTAAGTTATCAAAAGAAAAAAATCGACTCGCAACCATAAAAACAAATAAAAAATCTATTATAGGCTTGCCCTGTTTGAAATATTATTCAGTTAAAATGCATTATCAAAAATTCTTTAATATTTTTATCAAATTCATACCTCTGTATTAAAGAAATAAAATTGCAATAAATTAAGAACAAAGAATTTATTTCATATAAACCTTTAAAATTAGTTTAAATATAGCAGTTAATTTTCATCAATAATAGTACAATGAGCTGGAAATTTTGGAAAGAAGATCAGTTTTATGGTACCACCCTGGTTTCAAGGTAGTCACGGATGCAGAAACATGGTACTTTTTCAATAAAAAATAGCTGTGAATGCAAAAGAGTGACTGATACAAGGATTCGTTCCCAGTGAATTAAGTAAAAATAAAGGCTGTACTAATAAAAATGTGCAAATGTATTTAAATAGCATACAAATTCATGACAACATACTTCTATCTATAAAATAAATGGCATTTCTGTTGCCGTTTCATCTTTAAGTCACTTTTGAACTAAAAAGTAGATTCAGATTTTTTAAGTCACATTATAAAACCAGAAGGATATTAGAAAACGCTGATAACCTTATGCCACCTTCAGAATGATAGTTTTATAGTTTTTTTTTTTAATAAAGATGATTTTGTAGATAAATTTCAGTGAGGAAAACAAAATCACAAGAATTTTAATTTAGCATTAGATATTTCATTATGATGTTTTTTAGCGTTTTTGTGAAGTAGATAAGGGCTCTGACTTCTCTTTTTTTATTTTACTTCTATGCACCTATGATTATCCACCATTTTTCTTAGAATAGTTTCCAAGCTTTCTGATAAATCTTTTATTTTAAGAATATAACATGTTTCTGATTGTATGTGTCTTCGTTTGTTTTAGTTTCAGTCTTCAAAATGTCTGTGATAGACGCAAATTGTTTTGTCGTTTTAATCAAATCCACAACCTCTTTTTTTTCTCCATAATTTTTATGATCAAACATTTTTGTTTCTTTCCTCTTCCTTATATCAGAATTGCGATTTTTCCTTCTTTAAAAGAGTGATTTGTTTTAAAGCCTTTATTTAAATCTCTGAATTCTTTCATCTGTTTTAAACATAATTTCAGTTTTCCATAAAGTCTACCACTAATATTAGGAATGGAAATGAGTATGTGTAAGTTTCTGCGTGGCTGTAGAGGTGAGGCTGACATAAAGCTATCAAATTTCATACAAGTATAATTTCAAGAGAGATAATATGCATCTAGGAACTACAGTTTTCAAATTTTACATTAGTTAATTTAATGTTAAACTAGGCTTAATTTAATATTAAGGCAATTCTTAATATAATGATGTGAATATAATTGCCATGCAATTTCCAAATGAATTTTCTAAACTTTAAAAAAATATTTTCATTTTCTCTCTCTTTATATGCAATATTTATTACACTATTATGCATATACTATGTATATGTGTGTGTGTTTAATTATATTTTAAAATGTAATTTTAATTAATTTCTAATATTTATCTTAAATTAGCCTTTTTAACTTCATTTTAGAATTTTCTCTTATTTTCTGATTTAATTCCGACTTTTTATAGAATTTTGAATATGCGGTCTAGAAAGCTGATGATTACACGTGTAAAGCAAGGGAATAAAAATTCCTAATGCTTACAACATTCTTTTATAGATACCTAAGATTCAATTTTTTATGTCTACATGTGTCAAAGAAATCCCTATCAAAATCTCATAGTAAAATCATTAAAAGGGAAAAATATATTTTCTTTTTGTGTACTGATGTATTTATTGTTACTTGATCTCTGTGCAATTTATGTCTTCCCTGGTGAAATAAATCAAATTAAAATTTCAAAAAGGCCTGCTTTTTTGGCCACGCACTGTTAAAATACATTCACACACACACGCGGGCGCGCGTTTTGTTCATGATAACATGCACTGGTGTGCAAAACTTAAGCAACAATGCAAATTTTAAGCAGATAGCCATGAAATTGCAGAAAAGGAGTTCTTGCGATCAGTACAATGAACACGTAATTCAAGAGAAAGGTCATGCGTATGCAAATATCAGGAACAAAACGTCACAGGCGACGTGAGCGTACGCAAAATACGTGCGGAACGCGCGTGCAGCTCAAAACTACAATAAAAGGAAGGACGGAGACGCAATTAAAGACATTCGCTGCAAGTGCACGTGAGTTAATTCGTGAAATATGGCTAGCAGAAATCACCTGGACGATTTCACACGTGGAAGAATGATCGGAAAGCTGGAGGAGGAGCGTAGTGTGACCAGTGTAGCTGAAGAGTTCGGAATCAACAAAAGTGTCGTTTCGCGCACTTGGAAAGCCGTCCAAACCACATATACAGCTGTGAGAAAGGTTGGTGGTGGCCGCCCCAGGAAAACAACTGCAGTGGATGACCGATATATCGTCCAGCAGGCGTAAAGAGCCCGAAACCAGTCAGCAAGCGCCATTGCTCAGCAACTGTGTGCAGCAACGGGGCGACAAGTGTCGCGTTTTACTGTGTCCGGACGAATTCACAAACGTGGCCTATTCGCCCGCCGTCCTGAACGTTGCATCCCTTTGACAGTTTCCCACCGGCGGCACCGTTTGGAGGGGTGCAGGGAGCACAAAAACTGGACGTCTCATCAATGGAGTCGTATCCTCTTTACAGATGAGTCGTTTTAGTGCCACAAGCGATTCCCAACGCCAGCTGATTTGGAGAGAGGTCGGGACTCGGTTTCATCCCAGTAACATCACGGAAAGAAACCGTTTCGGTGGTCCTGGAATTGTGGTCTGGGGAGGCATTATGATGAACGGGCGGACTGAGTTCCACGTTTTCGACAGAGGTTCTGTAACTGGAGATCGCTATTGTCAGGAGGTGATCCTTCTTCATGTGTGTCTGTTCCGAGGTGCCATTGGATCAGACTTCGTTTTTATGGATGACAATGCACTGCCACACAGGACTCATGCTGTTGAGGAGCTCCTGGAAAGTGAAGATATCACTCGAATGGATTGGCCGGCGTGCTCCCCTGATTTAAATCCGATATAACATGTGTGGGATGCTTTGGGGAGACGCCTTGCGGCACGATTACATCCTCCTGGGAACACCCGACAGATGCTCATTCCGGAATGGGCACTCTTACTTCAAGAACTTTTGGACAATCTGGTGCTGAGTATGGGGAGACGGTGCGAAGCAACCATTGCAGTAAGGGGAGGGCATGTCCCATACTAAGGAACATCTGCTTGCTGTTCTTCCTCTTGGACAGACAATCATGTGTAACGATACTATGAGTTCAATAAAGCCTTTTTTTGTTTGATTTCATACTGTATGCATTGTATTCATTTCTGTGCAACTATGCTTTCGTCATTCTTTCAGTACAAAATGCTGTATCTCATTTCTGTTTTTCATGTCTCTCAGATGATTTCTCGTGAAGTTATGGCAAAAAACATACCTGTTGCTTAAGTTTTGCACACCAGTGTATTAAATAAAGAAATAAAATTTCTAAACAATTTTTTATTCCTGATTTACTACGTCTTTGTAACGAAAGAATTTTCTAATCAATTTTTCAATTATTTCCTGATAAGGTAGTGTTCTGAATTATTGCGCACTTGTATATTATCGATAACAATATATTAATTAATTTCTTGTCTTTTATTATGTTGATCACTTAATTTGATTAACATTTTGATTCCTTTCAATGAAAATTATATTGCATTTATTTACAAAATAATTCAAATTTTCACTAAATTTCTTGATTTATTTGATAAATTTTAAAAAAAATATTTTAAAAGTTATATAATTCCTAATGAATTTTTAATTGAAATCTAAAAATTGAAAAATAATCTAAATAAGTATTGTAATTTTTTATGCTCAAATAGAACTTTTTATTATTCTTTAATTATATTCCTTATTTAAATACAAGTCATTTTATTTATTAACCTCACATATTTATTAGCATCCACTATTTAACACCCACATTAACGCAGCCTACCTATTGGGGAATCAAGGGCAAAAAATACATTTCATTAAAGAGGCACAGAAAAGAGAGGTAGTAATTGATAACTTAATATAGCAATAGCCCTAATTATAAAAAGTTCACTTAATAATAAAAAAATTTAAAAAAATTTCTAAGAGAAAATATTTATAAATATAAAACAAGGCACAAAATTTACATCAACCAACCAAGAAACACATAATGGATAATAAATCATTTTTAAAATAAATATTTAAAACTTTTGCACCGAAAGTGCCACAAAAACAACATACAACTATAAACTCAGATAACAATACAAGTCTTAAATCATTTTAAAGTATTTAAAATTTTTTAGACTACTAAAATACCTTTATAATATAAGATCAACTCGATAGTCTAAGCTTCCAAGACCACGGCATAGTAAAAAATAAAGTGCAGGTACCAAGAAGATCCTGAAAACTGTACCTCGTGAGACACACAAGAAATAGAAATCATGATACCCCCCAAATAGAAGTAGGGGTATAATCGGGTTTATCCGAATTAATTAGAATTCTATTATTCGAAATGCATGTAATAAATGAAATGTCTTTAAATTAAGAAAAGAGGAAGAATTTCAAATTAGTAAAATGTCACTTAATTGCTTGAAACTAGAATTAAATTTCGCAACACATATATATCTCTATATATAATAACAAAAACTTCACCGGCAGTTAATCATATTGTACTTTATATACTTCAATATGTCTCAGAAATTATTCCACTGTGTTTACAAAGTTTCAATATTCAAAATATGCAAATTATGGTTCTTTTAAATTGTAATACATTGAAAGAAAACATATGTCACCACGTTTTAGATAAATAATTTCTGGTAAGTCATATTTCGGACTTATATATCCCTAGTATACTATTGGCAACTTGGAATTCACTTAATATTAATAGCACTTATTTTTCAGGGAAAAAGAGAAAGGAATAAAATATTTTTACAAGTAATATTTTTCTTTTGTTCCTTCGAATATTAAGGGTTGAAATCCATCATATCTTGAAAAAAAACAGGAGATTACTAGTTTAGACAATATCATATTTAATATTGGAAATGTCTTTTCAAAGATTGCTGAAGGTAAAACATAAAAGGCGAAAATATTTAAAACAACGCTGTAAAACGAATTTTATCTTGAACTGCAATGGATTCCGAGACATATCCATACAATATCCGAATGTTCGAAGTAAAAGGAAAGAAATAAAAGACTGCTATTTTTGATACTCTTTGTTTCAATATTAGAAATGACTTTTACAGAAAAAAAGTTGAAGAATGCATGTTGGAGTAAATATATCCCTGCACTCATACAGGACATTTCTTTTTACAGCGAAAAGACCAAATCGCAGATTTCATTGCCAGAAATAGGAACGAACTATCTCTACCTCCAACATCGATGCGGTGGAAATTTCAATATGCTATTTTCATAGATTATATTTATTTTCAAACTGAAAAGAATATTTAGTATTTTGTATATTCAAAACACAGAGTACTGTATCAGATGCCTCTGTCAATCCGAATGAAATACAACCATGTGTTATTAAAATTCATAAGACACGTCACAGGAAGGAAATATTATATATCGTGTAAAGGTTTCAAATGCCATATCAGTCTTTTTACATTCTCGAATGCGAAATACAGAGAAAGTATTTTAATCGTCAAAAAAATTAAGATTCGAGAAATTGTCGACCCTCCCACGTTTCCAACCTACCTGAGTTCGAAAAAGAGAATTTTGGCATTATTTCTGCTGGTACATCTATATGCCTTTTGACATGGTGATTCAAGAAAATTTGAGGTGAATGAAATTTTACATAGGGTTTCTACTCAAAAATTTGTAGAATTCTGTCAATATTTTTTTTGGAAATCCCTTCAGAAGAATTATATCTGTCAAGCTGTCCGAAAAACACGATACGATACTTGCAGGGAAGAAATCTAGACGGATAAAATCTGATATACAGATTTAATATCTAATGTGTACAAATATATCATATATAAAACCATATCCATCTAGAAGTTCACTGTCTGTCGATCTGTACAGTCATAAATTTAAAACGAGAAAGCTGAGAACACTGCGATTTAAAAATTTGTTACTACAATTGTATTTCTTTATCATAATTTAGTGTTAAAAGTTCGGAAAAAAGACACCCAAAATATTTATTTACATGATAAATAAAATAAAAATGCTAGAATCACGCCAAAAATCAATATTTAGTAAATATTTCTCGCCAATGAGATACTGAGTGAGGCCGCTAATGTCTTGTATCTACATTTTTATGCAAAGAGTGTAAAATACTCACACTGTGACAAGCAGTTTACCTTGATCTATATAAAATTCTATAAGATACTCATGCAATGTCGGAATGTTCATTGATAAAGAGTTTGCCATTTTAGATTCGCTTTGATTTTAATATTCATTTTATTGGAGAATATGCGGAAAAATTTAGGAATGACCAGTCTCACTGTTTTTACATCTCGATATTATTTTTTTTAATTTGTGTTAAATTATTGATATTAAGTACATTTTCTTTACTTCATTGCAATACTTTCAGTCAAATTCTGTCTTTGAATATCTTTCCAATACTTACTTGAACTTCATCATTTTTCGGTGCTCTGAATATCTGATAATTTAATATCTAGTGCATCAAAAAGTGAAAATATATTTGCCCAATTTGTGTAGCGTTTGATAATTATAAAATAATAATCCATTGTGTCCTTCAGAAAATTGCATAACTTACTGAAAATTTTTCTTTTTTGTAGACAGGTTTTAAATAGTCTTTAATTTTGGACACCTTGTATTCAGAAATTATTTTGTTATTTCTCAATGCCTATTTTATCATTTTATAAAATTTCGCATAAAATTTCCCCCTTTTCTTATGAATGTAGGTAGCTCTGAAGAGGGCAACTATAGTAAGAGTAGACATTATTTATGATGATATAAATTAATACTACCCTTAGCTCAAGTAAACACTACAATCACAGTGTAGTATTTAATTTCAATCAGACCATGTGACTTGGTTTCGATTGATGGGCATTTAGATGATGTGATGAAATTTCAATAAGATATGTATTTATAAGTTTTGACGAAAACTGTATTTTCTAATGTTTTTTTAATTCTTTCTTTTTCATTTATCCATAAAGATTTTTATGAACCCAATTTAATTTTAGACTCATGTATGCTCATAGCTGTGTCTTTAAATATTGCGATAATAAAAAAATTATAAAATAATTAATGTAAATAGAAATATTATCACTTATAAAAATTTAGATAAGTTTCAAAAATAGGAAAATAAAATTAGATTCTAAACCCATTTTATTGTAATAATTAAATTTAATCAATTTATTCTCCTCTTCTTTGAGCTTCTACTTTAAATAGAATCTGAATCTGGAAAAATTTTATGTTAACCAATTAACTGCAGAATTTATTATTTAAAGTCCTTCAAGTCCCCCTTTTTAAAGACACGCGATGGCACATGTGCACGTCGAAGTAATACAAAAGGTTGCATCGAAATTTTTGCAAAATAAATCATAATAAAGCGAATAAGGTTTAATTTTTATTAGATAAAAAAATTGCACATCAAGCAAAAATCATTTGGATTGAAGTGTATACATGCCGAATGCATTTAAATAGTTAAAAAGTTAGTATAAATATTAATGATTAATTACTATACTAAGCAATTAAACATGCATCGAAATTAGATTTATTTATTTATCAGTACATGATTATGATATTAATGCATTTGGATACAGATATAAAATTTCGAAGACTTTTTTTTAAAAAGTAGTCTACCCATTCGTTTGATAACATTGAACGCACAAGTATCAGATGTCTTTTTATTCGTCTATATGAGACCTACCACGGAACTCCTCAAGATTGTATATTAGTCTTTAGAAACTCGCTGTAAAAAAACACGAATCTTTGCCCCAGACAAATGGTGATAGTGCCCTACTATAATAAACAACATCCAGGTATCCTATCCATTAAAAATCCATACAATAAATTGTGTTAAAACCTTAATAGCCGCAACTCAATTTCAGTTTCTTTCAAGACAGTTACATTGCCTTAAGATACAAAGAAAATTTAATCTGCTTTTCAAGGAACACATGGCTATAAATTAATGATTCTTTCCCAATAGAACAAAAAGGTTTCCTGTCAAGGGTTCACTAAATAAATAAGTCATTATAGAAAAGTCCAAAATATAAGAAAAAAAAACTAAACAAATTAACAAAAGACACTTAATAAAAGAACACATTAAAAAGAAAAGAATGTAAGTGGAACAGACTAAGGATAGCATTAAAAATATAAAATAAAAGAGAAAAAAAGAGGGAAAGAAGAATTAAAAGTAAGGAAAATAAAAAAACTCTCAAAAATTTTCTAGCTAGTTTATTAATGCATGACAATTCAAAACTGTTCAAGTCGAAAAACAATAACCGTTAATAAAAGGATAAATTTTATTATTAATATTTATTTATAAAGAAACATAATATAATTAAGGGAACAAAAGCAAATCATACAACAATGAAAAAAAAGACAAAAACAGTAAATTATCGAATATATATATAATAAGAAAAGATTATCACAATGAATGGTGTATATTGATATAATAAAGCGAAAATTTTATTCCTGAACAAAAAAAAAAGTGTAAAAACATTACAAAATAATTTGAACATATATTCAAGTGAAAAATCAAAATTCCACCCAAGGCATGGTTGTAATTTGAAATAAATTGTTATAATTATTTTATAAAACAATAACAAAAAGGATAGCGCGGAATGAAGATATAAAATTTAATCAAATAAAGATTTCATGGAAGTTAAATCAATATTTTAAAACATTAAAGCAATTAAAATATTTTTACTCTCCCTGACAAATAAATAAATAAAACATTAAGAAAATTAAAAACCTTTAGAATAACTTTAGAACTAAAGATGCAATTCATTTTCAATATACTACTAACAGACCATGAAAAACCTGTTCTAAATGAAAAACAAATAAAATCAAATACACTAAACTGCAAACTCTTCATATGGAATCCCTATATCTTAAAGTTAGTTGTGTACAAAACAAAAAAGATCCCCAAAATTAAACAATTTAAATAAAAGATGAAGAAATCCATATAAATCCAAGGCTGATCCGAATTCCATTTTTTTACATGTTATTCCTTTCATAAATTTCTGCATTCGAAGTATATAAAGAGGGAATAATGTAATCATGAAGCATGCGAACTCGAGATTTGATTTGTCTCATAGTAACTATTCATATTGCACTTGAAGGTGAAATGGTTACAAAAAAGAAAAACTTTAATTAACATCAAAATAACAGTAAGCGAGTTTAAAACAATATTATTTGTTGATTTTCCTTTTGGAGAGATTATTTATGGCAACACTAATGAATAAGTGAGTTTTGTTTACCTTTTTCGAGTAATAGAAAAGTTTCGTCTCTTAGCTAGCAATCGTCTAAATATGTAATAAATACACGTATTAGCACTGCATTGTTTTTTAAATAGTAGTAGGTCGTCCAGCAACATCAAATGAAGAAAAAAAATCCGAATAAAGACCGATAAAGAATCTAAGACTTGGAAAAGAAAAGATGATCTAATCGTTAATGATAATCTAAAAGATAATCGCTAAGATGGCTTCAAAATGTGAAATACTGATTTAATATTTAGATATTGGAAGAATATTTTCATTGTAGTGCTTTGTTTTTGAAATAGACCGATCAGAAGATGAATTTTCTTATCATGGAAAGATTAAGTTTCCAGCATTGGAAAAATGGCCAATGAAAATTAAATACTTCCTAACTGGAAGTGACTCACGTCGCTTACAGTATCTGTCAACATCGGGTTTCGCAAGCGAAAACGAGCTGGGGGTGAAGCCTCCAAATATACATATATATATAATGTATGTGTGTATAATGTAATATGTGAGTATACGTTTGTGTAATTTCCTACTGTTATATTTTCCTTTCATTTTTTATTTATAAATACCAATTGCGTGTTTTTTTTATCATTTTTTATGAATATGCATACGAAATGTTAAGATTCTCACATTTTATAGTCAACTGAAACTCATTTTATAAAAAAGTAATTTTATATGAAAAATAATGCGATAATTAGTGGTGATTTGTATAATAAAATGAAAATGTGTTGAAATTAAACTTTCTCTCGCTTAACGAGATTAAAATTTAAAGAGTAAAAATTTGCATTGGGCATTTTTGTCAATAAATAACTGGTTTTTTTAATGTAATAGCAAGGTATTTTTTTACGAGAAGCCTTTCAATGTTCCTATATATAAGCTGCAACTAAGAACAATAAATAATAAAAAAACAAACTACTTCGTTGCAAAAAGAAGAAAATTAAATAAAACATTTTTAAGCCGATAAATGGGTTAATATTTCTCTTTTGGGAATAGTATCCATTAGTATAATAAGTATTATAAAAAGTGTTTAGCAAACAGAAAAAAACAAAAAAATAGCAGATTCTAATAACAAAAAAAGATATTTTAAAAGGATTAATTCATTTCCTTTGTATAATGACTTAAATACAAAAGTTTAAAATAAAAGAAATATTTTTAAAATGGTGAATTTTTATCCTTATGGGATAGCTTATGCATTTATTAGCCTATATATACTAGAAGTATTAAAAAAAACAGATCCAAACAAGCAAAATAAAAATATGAAGAAAGATTTAACGACAGCCCACTTTAAAAATGTGAGCTTGAATTAAAGGGAAATCATTTAAATGTCTGGTGTATCCTGAAAACCTAGATAACAAAAGCAAACAAGTTGTCAAAGCTGCGTAAAAGGAATTATATTATTAAAATATACAGAAAAGCAGATAGCATTTATCCACAAAAATAAAGTTTCTAGAAAAAAATTAATAATATTTGGAAACAAATTATTATCTTTTTGATTATCAAGGTTTCAAGTTGGGATAAATAAGAAAAAAAATCATTTTAAAATAACAGTCCATATGAGGAATAAAAACTTTTATAAGCTTAGTATAAACAGCTTTTAAATTTCCTAATCTAAACGTTAAATAAGAATTAAATTTAATTCCCTTTCACGACATTAAATTCTATAAAACATTTAAATATATTTATATAACTAAATCCCTTTCATTATTAAATTTTATTCTTTGTTATAGCTATTTGAATATAAGTATAAAAATATTCTTAAAATGACTATTTTCTTTTGACAATAGATTTAATAAATTTATACTTATTTTTATATAAATTCCTGCTTTTTAATTTATTTTTTAAGTTCATTTCACCATATTATATAATATTAAAAATTTAAACTCTTAATAAATTAATTATAATATATGATATTACTAATTTTATTTCAAATATCTAATAAAAATAAAAGTTTTTTAAGAATTGAAAAAAATGCTCCGGGTATCTTGGATAAAAGATTATTATTCATGCCATAATGGAATATTCGTTATATAATTATTGCTTGTATTAAGAAGAAACAGTTATAGATTTATTCATTAAATTATAAACTATTCATCATAGAATTACTGATTAAATGACAAAACATATCCTATAGCTTTCATAAATTGTATGAAACCATTTGTAATAGAGGTGAGACTATTGGCGATTTTCCCACAGTTTTGCAAATTATTATCTTTCAGGTTCGGTAAAAATATTCAAAACATATAAAAATTTTAAACAATCGTATTTTGTTTTATGAATAGGGATTCATCACGCTTGATTCAGATACCAAATTGAAAAATTTTGAAATTCTATTATTCCCTTATTTCCTTCAAAATTGATTTAGGTACTACTTTGATTGTAAAATACAAATGATTTTGTAACTTGAAATGCTTTCGTATTGGTAAGTGAGAAGTAAGGAAAAGGTAGAAAAGTGCAAATTTGAACTGAAAAGATCTTTCTTCAGAAAAGAGATGAAATTCTATACGATTGAGTTATTTTTTAAGAAGGCTAGTAATAATCCTTGAAATAACATTTTTTTCATGTCGAATGACATCTTAGGACCCAAAGTATTTTGGCAAACTTTTGATCAGTTTTAGTATTTTCTGAATGAAGTATCTTCTGAAAATTTCGAATTCAAGAAATTTTGGCCATCTTTAACATTTATCCTAATTATCGTTGTTAGGTTTCAAAATCATTTGCTTAAAATTCAAATTTAAAAAAAATTAAATTTTAAAAATTAAAACCTAACTTTTAAAAGTCACTTCTCCAAATAATTTTTTTTTAATTTTATTTATTTTCTAGTCCTGAAACAAATTATTTTTTATTGCATTCGGAATTTTTTATCACTTGCATTTATTAAATAGGAAATTTTGCTCCAGAAAAACTGTTTATGACTTAATTATACACATTACAATTAAACTCTAGATTTTCATATATCAAAAACTTTATTTTATTTAAAGGAATATAAGAAATGCAGTAAATGTAAATTTAAAATTTTCTCTCCAATTTATCAATTATATGAATTTTTAAAGACCAAGCTCATAATAACATTACCTACATATACTACT
>JAPMOR010038815.1:2230974-2372349 GCA_026543865.1 Argiope aurantia | reverse complement strand
AGTGTTCTTAACTCGAAAGCAGAACATGATAGGGAAGGATATTAATTATAAAAATCAAAATGAATTAATTTAGCCCAAAACGGCACTTACTAAGAAAAAAATTAAAATATACCTGTCAGTCGTTTCTTCTTCCTTTTTTGTTTCCTTTACCTCCTATGTTTTTGATTTTCGAAAATGTGACTTTACAAAATGTGTTTAAAAAATAGCTAATCTTAAAAAAGATACCTTTATTTTTGTTGTTCAAACCATTTTCAGTTATCTACGATAATATTTATTGTATAATTTGAATTTCTATTTGCATATTTGTTAGAACATCATTTGATGCACTCAATCAACAATAATATGTCATCAAAAGTCCTGCGATATTCTCAGAAAGATGGCATCAAAACTGTCTGAGTTTTTTCATAGGAAAAAAATAAATTGAAGGGAAAATAATATTTTCTCCTTTTATCTATGTCTTGTGAGGTCATAATTTCGGAAAAAGGCGGACAAACAAATATGCTTTTTAAATTCTCTGTATTAACGTGCACAAGATGCCTCCTTATCCTAAAACCTTATGGATAACTGATAATGTTCTACGTTTATATATGGCATTACCCTACATAGTACCTATGTACCTTATATACTACCGGTTTTGAAATAAGATTATCAACTCCAAAGCTATCTGTTAGATGTCGTTGTAAGCAGTATCATCACGTAGTGTTTAGTTGTTTTACTATTATTTAGATACTATTTACATGATTATAAATGTTATCTTCAGAAGGATGTTAAGTGGGCACTCTCAATAACAAAAGTAGATGTTAAATGATGGTAGATACTTAGATGACTAAAAAGACGGAATTTGATCAAGAAAGAATAATATTTGTGTGAACGGAAGCAGAGTACAATTCCGTTTCTTATTACACAACAGATTAGTACAATTAAAGTTATTTGAGAAAAGAATGCTTGAGAATCTTATATATTACATATATGAAAAATAGATTTAGTAAATAAAGAAATTACAACACAGTTCAAAATAAAATGCGAAATTGAATTCATATCACTCAATTCAGTGATAGCAGGTATATCGTTGATTCATTTAAATAGCATTAAAATATTAAAAGTAAGTTCTTTTTTTCCGTAATTGCATAATAAAATAATAAATCACTTATAATGCACACTTATACTAAATATAATGAGCTAGAAAAGATAGATTCAATTCATTTATTTGAAAATTTGTCATGTGTTGTCGACATATCTAACAACACTGAGGTTCCAGTTAAGACAATTGTTTATCGAATATGATTCTGATTCGAAACTGCCAAGGGATATAATCACAGGCTTTAAGATTTCATACTCGCGGTGGATTTAAAATGGAAATGTATTCAGATCGTCCAATGGGAATCAGAATACGCTGTCTAACTTTGTCTTTAGATCGCCTAAATATGCGAAAATCTTATATTGTCCAAAATGTATTTAAACCATCGGCAAATTCATATAAATATATATGCATATTTTTATCCATAAGTATAAAACAAATATTTTACCTGTACTTCTTTATAGTAATTTAGTGCATATATTATCTTCTTTCTTTATACTCAAATTTTAAATATCTGTATTTTTTTTAATTTAATAATTGTATCAACAGCTTGAGGCCATGCACGAATTCAAAAAATGTTCCTGTGGGAAATAAGAACAGTCTTACATTTTTAATTTATAATTTTTAATCACATTTTTAATGAGACTCTATACAACAGTAGTTTATCTAGTTGTTTTTCGTCCTTTTTTAATAGCTAACATTATCTGTCTATATGATGAGGCGTGTTTGTTGTGAACGTTTCAACTTTTTGACGTTTGCTCTTATTTTCAAATTGTAGATTTACTTTTATGAATACATATAATTCTAGTAAAAGGTATATAGGAAAAATATTTCGTCGTTTTTATTTGAGTACTGTTAATTTTGATTTCTTTATTTAAAATTAAGGAAATGTACAGAAACATGTAGGAATCGGTTTATTAAAAACGAATAAATAGTGAATAGACAAGTGAAGATTATCCATATATAAAGTAATAATTTGCTGTAATTACCTTTTATAACACAAGATAAATTTAACAAATAAATGACGATTTCATTTTCTTATTTTGTTAATGATAATCAATTACCCTCGAAATAAAAGAACAGAGCTGACATAAGATAAATCAGATAAAATTAAAGAAAAATATATTCAATGACAAATGTAATTTGTTAATTTAGTATGATATTAAATAATGGAAAAAGAATAAATTAATGAATTTAAAAACCGTAAAACACAATTCATATTTTCTATATTTTGTCGTACGTTTTCTGTTTTACTTCAAATTACCATATACTCACAAAATTGCTTGAAATGAAATTTTAGTGTTTATTAATACAACACACATATTTAAAGACAGGAATTGAACGAAAAATATTATTTATTTGAAAAATCTCCTTCAGACAGAATGTATAAGTTCTTAACTCTGCATTGGAATTTTCAGATAATTATATGTTGTTGGCTCATAAAGCGGTCAATATTATTGAACTTATGGAACTAACTCAAATTCCGACGTCTAATACGCAAGCACATCTAATTTCTATCATTTTCCGTAGAGAAATCAGATAGAGAAATGATATGTTAAATCTCTAGTGGTATTTAGAAAGATGTTTCAAATTTCAACTGTAATTGCATGCCAGGTTGAAGAGATAGGTGTCTCTTTCGTGCCATAAAATAGAAATGAGATCTTTGGAATCGTTATAACGAAGCTTACCAATTAGCATCAACGCCTTAAGGCATGTTTATGGAATACATTCCATTATAAGGCGTTTACTGAAATGATATGATTTAAGATATAGTACCACAGTTTCTCAAGTTGGCATTTAGAGGCCAATAACTTTCAAGGATCTTTCAATGAATATTTCCTTTCTAAACTTTCTATAATAAATCCAATTCAGCAGCTATAAATTTATTTTAAATAAATAGATAAATAATTTATCTATTAATAATTTTAGTTAATCAGTTTAGTCAGTTAAAAATCATTTTAGAAATATGTCTGATTTTAAAAATTACAACTTTTAAAAAAATGATTAATTTGAAACTTCAAAGTATTTTTTTCTATATTATACTTTTTTTATGTTTTTACGAATGTAATTGATGAATTAAAAAAGTTATGAAATTCACGGAAAATATCAGCAGTTTCTGTTAACTTCTCAATTATTAGTATGCGTGCAACTTATTTTTATAGAAACATATTATATTATTTGTATAGAATAAGGCAAATATTTCAGTGTGATTACCATTGATAAGTTTAGTTATTATTTTTTGAAAGCCTGTATTCAACAAACTGAAATAATGTTTGTTTTTTTCGTTTTCTTTCAGTTAACCAGTGCTAATAGCATATATTTAAATTAAATTATGAGTGTCTATATAAATAACATCTAAACAAAGCACATACATATTGTGAATTAAATTGCTTTATTTCTCAAAAATTAATCAAATATTTACTAATATAAAATATTTTTCAATATATCGCATCACTTGTGTGGAAATTCAGATTTGTTGCTATATTTATTCCAATATTACTATATCTTACTAATCATATATATTAAAATTTTAATATTCAAGATCGACTTAATATCATAAATTAATTTTTGGGTGATTATATCAAATATGAATTAAAAACAATTAAAATTAATTCAAAATTTATCTGTTTGGTGTATATTTTTAACAGAAAAAAGAATTTTTCTAACAGTGCATTAATATCTGTTTAATTTCTTTGTGGATTGTATAAAACATAATTGAAGCATAATACAGAAAAATTTCGCAATGATAATCAAGTCAATTTAATAAAAATAAATCTGTGAAAAATCATACTATTAATTTAGATTTTGCAGTTACAACTTTTAAAATCCGGTCGTTAGATCAAAATATTTTATTCTAGAAATAATATGAATTTGCTATCGTCAGTGTGCAAAATCCGGCATTTTATTTCTGATTTCACTAGACATTTTATATAAAACCGAAAACTGGCCAGCAACCTGTGAGACAATTAAATATTTCAAGTACTTACTAGGACTATAAAATAACAAGGTTCAAAAGTCAAAGAGTGAACAGTTCAAACTGATGTAAAAAACGAAAGAACAATTTCAAAAAACATGGATGGGATGATATTCGATCATGGAATAAACAACATCATGTTAATATACTTACCGAAACGGTTTTGATTTCTGTTATTTGCTGTACATTATTAGAAGGTTCTTTCTCTCTCAAAAGTTGATTGAATAAAAATTAGGTACGTTCTTGCACTATCATTATTTCTACATAAATGATCTAACTATTTATAAATGATATTTTAAAATGCTTTAATTAAATCGTAAATATAAAGATGTGGATATATCTTTCTATTTTTCCACAGGAAGTGTAATATTAAACTTACGTGAAACTTGGAAGCATATTCATAGGATGATAAGGAAATCATGGTTAAAATTTCGGAATGATTTACTTAAATCTTAAGCTAAATTTTAGCGTTTATCAGAAATAATTTATTTGTATGTTATTTCTAGAAAACTTATTTAAAACTGGCTTACAATTTATATAATAATCTAAAATAAAACAAATCTAATGGTGATCAGTTCCATTAAATTTGTCATATTTTTAAAATAAATATTAGAATATCCTTTAAAAAATTATTTTCATCAAGATAATGATAATGAAACGTTTCCACTATCTCAACAAAATTTTAATCACGAGTCTTTTACATCTTTAAAGCTTCAGAAAAAAAAATTCATTTATTATTCCAAATGAAAATTTTCTTTTTTCTTTTACTTTAAAGTCTGAATAAGCAGAAATGTAGATGTTTTAAGAAAACTTTATTTTACAATAAAGAGTTTATGCATTTCTTTTCTTTTACGAGAGAAATTTATTTCAATTTTTAATGTTCTGAGATCTTTTATTAATCACGTTTTATTAATTATCAGGTTTTAATATTTTCATTTGCTGTAGCGTTGTGTTTTCCTTAACTGATTTTTTTAAAAATTTAGCTCTCTGATATGTAAGAATTTTTTAATTACTTTAGCTAATTTACACTTTTGAAATTTTTTTCACTGTATTATGATTCTAAAGAGTTTTCTAGTACTTTTTTTAGAAATAATATTTTAATTCAACTGTCGATTATATTTTTATTTCAAATAGAAGATAATATCTTGTGCAAACTTTGATTCATTCGAATATTTATTTAATTCTGAAAATTAGAATATTGAAGGATTAATACTCAACCATGTTATCTATTTGTTTTCCGTTCTATCATTCTTTTTTGTGTATTTAAAACTGCAAATTTACAATCTGTTCAACTTCATGGAAGCAATTTTGTGCAGGTTTTCCAAGACAATAACCTATTTTAAGAAAAATTCCAGGGCCTTATTTTCAAGTGGTTGATTAATTTAACTAAATTACTAATACAACTAAAACAATTCTGAAGTAAATTTGATTATATTTTATTTCAAAATTTTATACAGTTTACAAAATTAAATTATAAATTAAGAACAAAATGCAGAAAATATTTGAAATTGAAGGAAATCTGATACTTAGTACGCTTTTAAATTTGTACATTTGAAATGTTTCTTCTTACAATATTTACTCTTATATCCAGCACGATTGTTTTGAAAAAATAACATGCACTTGAAAGCATTTGAGACAGAACTAATCAAGATAAATATTAATGCATCAAGCCCAATGACAAAGACGTTTGAAGTGATTAGGTTAATAATGATAATTAATTATAGAGTTGAGTGTCAATTTTGGAATAGAAGGAAGATGAAACCAAGAAAAGTGATATACTAACTCATCATCAAAGAGAATAGTTTCAAATAAGAAAGGAATACAGCAACATTTCTTTTGAATCCTTGTTAAACTATTTTAAAACATCGATCTCCCAAAGAAACGAATTGGAGTAATTTGTTTTCTCTTGCAGGTATTTGTCTTTTTATTTGGAACATTTTCATTGTTTGATTTTCCAACTGGAATAGAAAAATAATTTCTTAGAATACTTAACATAAGAATGATATTTTTGAAATTTTTAATCCTTTGATGCAAAGGCACCAGAAAGACTATATAACATTGAATTCAAATTTAAAAAAAACAAACTAAAAGCAATTTAATGCATCAGTAATCATATACAAAGAAACATATCTCTACTAATAATAAAGATGAATGTATGTGTGCATGTGCAGGCGCGCTCGCACATGTTTGTGTTTGACGACCTTATATACAGGCGTCCGTCATTTTGATCTACAGATACCAAATTTCGCACACACACACACACGTATATATATACGTTGGATTGGGGGAATATAAAAGTATATCCTGATATATGAAACCGTAACTACAATACCATTTACAAAAAAAATTTTTGGTTCAAGGTGTTTTGAAGTATGTGCTCGAAAATTAGATGTAAAACAACAGTTAAACTCTAACAGTTATGGTTACAATGGCAATATTTCAAAACATTCAAATGGCAACATCAACTTTTGTTTTTATTGAATTGCAAAAATAAAAATAATAATAATAAATGTCTTAGAACGGAGCCTGTAGTACGAAAATCACCAGCTCCAGGCTAACTAAGAAGAAAAGAGAAAGCAACTGAGAGAAAGAATGGTAAGTGCTTCGGCATTAAGCACCATCTGACACATGCAAAATATCATAGTGGGTGAGGAATTCAAGTGAAAAATTTGTGGAACACAATAAAATGTATTGCTTTCTATTTCTTTCTCTGCTCTTATTGGTTATTTACTCTTTACTCTTTTCTTCTTAACCTGTATAGTGCTGGTGTTTTTTGTGCTACAGGTACCATTACAAAGTTTTTTGCTATGGAGAACAAACTTCAATAAAAAAGAAGTTTCCATTTGAAAATAGTGAAATTTTGCCGTTGTAACTTTAACTGTTAGAGGTTAACTTTTGCTTTCCATATGTTTACTGTAACTGTAACTATTAGTTTAACTGTTATTTTTATATGTTCACTCTAATTGTAAATTTCAAAGCTTAACTCTTTGCTTTTCACTGAACGCTTACATTAAAATACGTTTAACCAGAATTTTATTTCGATTCTGTGAACGGTTTGATAGTTACAGTCTAGGGATAGATAGATGGGGATTACAACTAGGGATATATTTTCTAGAATCACCAGGTATATATAAATACCTTGGAGGATGGCGATGTGCTCCTAGGAGGATTATTTTAAAATTTTAATTAGTTAAAGATTAGGTTAGATTTTTGCCATTTTCTGCGATAACGTTTGAAAATACAATTGCACAAAAATGAATTTTATACTGTTTGAAAATTTACAAGATTATGCTTTTAATAATACCCTTTAAATAATACAAATTGGTCCCGAATTTTCAAAATTCTGAGTAAACTCATATTTGTAACTAATATCTAGCAATAAATTAAATTATTACCTTAAAACTTCAAATCGTTTTTATTGTTTCAAGGAATATTTAATCTCGAAATATCATCTCACTGCTGGAAGCTCTGAAATAAGAATTCTGTTTAACAGCTGAGTAGTTGAAAAAGCACACAAAAATTTAATTTACAGTATCGAGAAATTTAAAACATGTATGAACCAGATATTTTTGTTTTTAATGCGCTATGATTTCATTGTATAGGTCTACTTTATAAAAAAAAAAAAGTCCATATGTACAGATTTAGTATTTGCCAATTTGATGAAATCATGGACATGGAGTTATATCTAAATTATTTATCTGAAATTAAGTACAACCAATGCTCCCAGTGAATTAGGTGTTTGCTAGAGGTGTTAAATATATCAATTTTAGTTAGGAAATTTTGGATTTGATATTTTGTTTGATACATATCATAATCATGTTTATTTTGGATACTTGTGACTTCTAATGTAATGTACAATTTTAATATTTTCCAAATTTCCTATTAATTACTCAATAATTTAATAACATTTTCTTCCCATTACATTTGTATTAACTTTTATTGTTTATTGAAACATCCCGCATTTTTTCTGAAAAAAAAATAAGAACTAAATAGAAGAAAAAAATTAGAGGTAAAAAGATTGGTTTTCAGAACACTATTGAAATCGTTTTTTTAAGAGATATTTAATAAAATATCAGGTATTTAAATTTCTTAACCAAATAAGAGATTAATGCATGTTAAAAAATTTTAATAAACATCCAGATTAAGCTAATATAATATTTAATAATATTAAATTTATGGTTATTATATATTTATTTCAATTGCTTCTTTAGAAACTTTAATTTAAAATATTGAGAGAAATAAACAAAATTACTAATTCTTATACAAACTTTCTTTACCTTTTACTATTAATCGCTATATTTCAAAATTATTATGAGGAGCAAAAAAATTATTATGCTGATCAAAAGTATTACTATGCGAAACAAAAAAATTATTATGCATGGAAATATATTTTCAATTATTTTAATAATACAGAAATGATTGAATGATATTGAGAATAAGCTAAAATTTAAAAAAAATTAAATTGCTTATTAAAATGGTGAAAATATAAATAATTAACAGAATTATAATGCCAACTGATCAGAAATGTTTTACTTTGCATATAAAATAAAATCCAAACCGGCCATTATCTAATAACTCCACATTTCTTTCGTATACTTAAATATATTTTAAATGAAGCTAATTTGATTGAAAAGTTTTATAACGCAATAAATTCATAATATTTTAATAAGAATTAATAAGTAATCTATAAACTTAAAATAAATTATTCTCTCTCATGAAATTGGCATTAATTATCATTGCACGAGTTAAAAAAAGTAAAAAATATTCTAAATGTGCTAAATTTATATTTTAAAAATGCATAACGAAGGAAATTGAAAATTATTTAACAACTAATTGAATATGTATCTAATAAAATACGCTTTTCTGTGATTTAATGAAACAATAAGTTTAGAATACGCTGCGTTAAATATTCATAAAAAGATAAATTAGCTAAAACATATGGAGAAACATTTTCTATGATATACTCAGACTTCCGCAAGAAAATTTTTTCTTTCGATCTGGGAAAAACTAAGGGGATTAAACTATTTAGATTTACCATATTTATTTTTAATGAACAATTTAACTTAAGATCGAAGCAAATGTTTGTTTTTTAGTTTATCAATATACATATTTAAAAAATTAAGCGATTCGTTTCTTAAGTAATTAATTAATGAAAGAAAAAATTACAATCAGAGAACTGGAAAAAAAAACGGTCGGTAGAGATTAAGACGAATAAAGGATAAGTTTGAAATAGTTTTTTTAAGGTTTTTTTTAATTCAAATAACAGTTTTAAAAATGTAGCAAAATGAAAAATAATAAAATTTTCAAAAATGAAACATTTTTTTTTCCTTTCCAGAAATAATGCATTTTTTTTCTAAAACTGTGATAAGATAAATTATATTTGATTAAAATGAATTTATTAATGCTTAACTGATTAATTAGGGTTTTTTTTTTGTTTCGTATCTTTTTCATTATAGTGATTGAAATAATAATTTAAATGATGAATTTTCCTTATTAATTATTAATTCATTAATTATTATTAATTTATTAATAAAATACTTACTTATTTGAATTCTTTTTAATGCTAATACATTATAAATATAGGATACATGAAATCGTCGGTTCAAAATCTGATTTTTTGAAGCAACACGATTTTTTTTTCTTTTACTGCACTTTAAGTTTTTTAACAGTTACATGATCTTTAAGTAGCATGACACAGAAATGAAGAGAATAGGGGACCTAACTCAAGATTTTCACTCCCATATAAGTATGATTAAAATATAAAAAATCTGTCCAATGTTTCCAAAAGACATTTTTTTCTAACTTTTTAATCAGCCCTAAAAGCTAGAACAGATATTTCATTACACTTACCACTATATAGAATAAATGTAATTCTTTTTATCTCTTCAGTATAATATATAATTCTTTTTCTATTACAATAAGTTATACTTTAATAGTGAAATCATAATTAAGCCCGTATTCAGAATTCACTTATGGCTATTCCTATTATAATATTAAATGAAAGATTAACGTTTGTTCATTATGTCAAACTAAAATATTATTAAGAAATTAAGAAAAAAATAAATATCTGCTAAAAATTTAATGTAATTTTCTGTCTTTTAAAAAGGACAAATTACATTAAAGTCCCTGGTAAAATAGATTTCAATCTTTTCTTGTAAATTTTTTTTTAATCTTATGAAATTTATTTCCTAATTTTGAATTATATAATCCATATTGTTTATTTTTGAATACAAAAATGAAGCATAGATAATGAAGATTAATTTCAGAATTTCTTATTTAATCTTAAATGTTTCCATCAGTTACCAAAAAAAGGAAATGAGTATTTAAACAGTGTGTATAGTAACTAGAATACCATAATACATTGAAATGTTTTTAATTAAATTATTGCTATATAACCAATGTCCTTTCAATATTGTTCCAATAATATATTACATCATTTATATGATACTTTTGCTGTATTACAAAGATAACAGTTTTAAAATCGATAGTATCATCTAATTATCAAAATCTATATTTCACCGACCTCCCAATGTTTTAAACCAGATGAACTATTCTTAAAACAAATTCCAAATTATATTTCACATAATATTAGAATAAGCATATAATAGACTTATTTTTCATCTCTATTTCATTTTCACAATTCACAATTTAGAACTCAAATATCAGTTTCGTAAGGTGAAATTTGTTTGTCTATAATTTTCCATAGATTTAATATGTTACATTTATAAATAATTTATGCCTAATTTAAATGTAATACATACATGAATAATTATGTATTTCTTCCTTTGATTATTCTCTATGAATTATATCGAAATAACAATTATAATTCCATTTCTCTGAAAGAACTGAAGTCACCTCGATAATAGTCAAATCGTAGTTGTCCTAATTTAATGATTAAATGGTACAATCCACATTCTGCTTCTGTAGATCTTTGTATCATATCTTACGATAGGATTGAGAATAAATAACTGATGTTTCATTTCAATAATGCAATTAGAAAATTAAATTGGTCCTAGAATGTTACTCAATCATTAATATGAAGGATTCCATGCAATATGCTTGTGATGGAAATATTGCTTGAAACAATTGTAAAATTACACGATATTGTAAAATTAAATTTTTAATCAGAAAGAAGATCTGATATCTAAATCATATCTTATGTTCCTTATTATATATTTAATTAAAATGTCTATTTTAAATGGTATTTTTGAAATACTTTTTGTATTTGTCTTGCTTTAATATCCTTTCTAGCGCTATGAAAAGTATGTTTACCATAAAATTCCTCAATCTTTGTATGAAGTTATGTAGATTGGTATAAGTTCCGACAAAGTTTTCAATAAGACAGAAACTTAGATACTTCTGTTCCTTATCTCACTCAAAGTGTTGTTTTTTTATTTGTTAGTTAGTTATGAATTAAGCCAATTAATCAATAAATAAAATTAAATTTATTTAATAAACTAAACAAATCTCTTTTTTAAGTCATTTTTAATCTTAAAAATAGTTTAATATACCATGAAGAAAAAAATGACCTTATTACGATATTTCATTTTTAAACAAAAGATGAGTAATTAAAATGAGTGTGAATAGAAAGAAAAATAATTCAAAATTTTCAGATTGGGCGTGTTTATTAATTCATAGCATTCGTAGATTGAGCGTGTTCATTAAAAATAAACGATATACGTTCATTGAAAATTTATTGCTTTTTACATTTCGCTTGAAGTCAAATATAAAATAAATAAATTAGTTATTAATTATAAAAAATATAAGTCATTACGCGTTGAAAGATCATTGAAAAGTTTTAGTGTTGTCAAAAGTGAAAAAAAAAATATATCCAATTTTTTTTATCTTGAATTTGACTCTCTTCCTGGAGCACCTCCGATATGAGGTTAAGAAGTTTCCGGTCTGTTGATTGGGTCTCGTCACCTAGTTAAATACATAAATAGTGAAGGGTTGGCTATCCTCTACCAATGATGGGACGTGTCTCATACGGGAGCGGTTGTACCGAACCCGGTGACAGCACTTAAGACGCAACCTTAACTCTTGCGAATGTTGTTGCGGTAGTCTGATCATTCAAATCTTTCCATGTGCTTTAGTGGCCGGTCGGAGAAATCAGCTCATGGTTATCTTGAATTTAAAATATATGTAATTTCAATGAGAAAATTTTTCAAAAACGTTTGCTGTTTCTTTCTGTTTTGGAACAAATAACTGATTATATCATATTTAATTTAATGTAAAACCTCTAAGGAAAGTCAGGCTCGAAATTTATCAGCAGTTTAACCCCATCAGAGATATTTTAAATGTGAGAAGTTACCATTATGGATGGTTCTCGTTTACCTGGTGGATATGTTGATATTATGGTGTATAATCATCTTTCTCTCTATGACAGAATTGTACTATGTAATTATACTCTCTATAGTAGTCGGTGGTTACTCTTAAAACTCAATCTTAATTTTCGTTCCATAGGGCCGCGATAATGGTCATTCAGTTAACTTCAATTGCCTATGCAGGGCAAAGGTTAATTCCGGTATACTTATCAAAAGTTTAAGTTAAATGTATCAAATTTTTAAACCATGCGCAAATAAATTAATAAATATTTTGATAAATTTAAAAAATGTCGATTCATTGTCGATTCATTTGGAATTAAAAATACTCTAAGTATATTCTTAAATCAATAATAAATATTTCTTGATGTTATATAATCTTTAAATATTCTAACAAAACTGCAATTGGCCCTTAAGTAATATTGCAGAGGAAACGAATTCTTTCAAAATATTGGAGAAGAGAAGAAGAATGTTAAAAATAAAAAACAAAACTTCCATTCATCACATTGAAAAATTCCTTTATCAAAATGCTTTCTCATAGCATGTATTAATAAATATGTATAATAATTATAGTAACAGGTGTTAATAATAATTAAATTAAATTGAATGAACCACCTTCACCCTAAAAAAATAGATCTAAGCATTCTACTGAAAATTATAAATAAAAAGATTATAAAGATCATAATACTATTTGAACTTTTCTCGTTAAAATACTTTTAACGAGAAAATGAATACTTTTAGAATTCATGAAAACAATATAAGGACAAAATAAACGTGTTGCTAAAAATATAAATCTAAAATATTTGATGGAAAGTTGTCCGAATTTTCAAAACAAATAAACTTGACTGTTGTACCTCGGGTCAACTATGCATTTATTAATCTGCTGGTTGCCTTACTGAAACAAAGGGATAATCCTCCGCATATTTAAATTCACTCTATGCCTCAGAAAAGGGAAATATCCCCTACAACTGTCTGTATTTAGCTTGCTGTGCATGAATATGTATTGCACTATTCAGGTTCGCTTTCTATTGCAGATATATATATATACTGAAAGGTTAGTGCAGAAGGTTAGCATTAATTCATTTGAAAGGCAAGCGCAGAGACTTTATTTTCGTAACTTTTAGCACTTCTTCATATTTATTGTGTTGCGATTAAAAATGTATTGGATCTCAAATGAAAATTGGAATCGACATTAGGAAAAGTACATCCTAAAAATAATAAACAAAATTAATATAGTTACTCTGAATGATCGATTTAATTTTAATCCCACATGGATGAGGCCGTTTTGATTTTTGAAAAAAATTCAAAATTCTTTAAAATTTGTTATATTGAATTATTAGAAAATACTAAAAATAGAAAATATTTAAAATAAAAAGTAATATATCTTTCTAATATGTTAATAAATTTATAAAGGGCTATTTTTATAAAATCAAATATTTCCAGCTTACTGCAATAAAATTCAATAGTTTGGGAAATAGAAACCAGCTGGAATCCCCTCCGATAAATTTTCTCACATGACCCTGTTAAAAGTATTACCCTCATTTCGTATAAGATTTTCGGAACTTCGGAAAGACTAGGAATGTCCCTAGTTCTAAAAATTTACTTTTAAAATTTTACAGATGAAGAATTTTATATTTCTTGGTATCGTATAAAGCCGAATATAAATTTTGGACCACTCGTTTGTCATTTAGATACTTTTTTTTCGATTGAAGCCGAAATTTGACACATAACTGCAATTTTAATAACAAGATTGTATACTAAATCTCATTTAATGAAATTTGAATGTCAATTTTCTTGTTAAATGAAACAATTTATTTTATAAATGTATTTTTTTAGTGGATTTTTGTTTTGATTTAGCAATATTTATTGCGAATTTGTGACCTTAAACAATTCTTCAAGACCCTTTATAATCTATATGAATTTTAAGACCAAATTTACAAAGTAAAAAATTATGCAAATCTGCAGTTGATCTGATATTTAGTTGCAATTAATTAAAAATCATACACAAATCTCATGACATCTTTAATTTAGAACAAAAACAGGACATCCAGTCAATTTCAAAAAAAGAAATAACAATATATTTTCAATGAGTTACTTAATCAGTTAGTTAATTAATCCTAATAAGCTATTATGTAGCACTTTTATTAAAAGAACCAAGAGTAAAAGAAAATAAAAGTTTGAAATAATAATCTGAAAACGAGTTTTTCATAGATCAAATAACTAAATTTATAGAAAGCTGTAACCAAAAAGAAAGAAAACTCTTTTTTTATGTAAAGAACTTTAGTGAAAACACAGTAAACTCTTTTCGCATTTTTCAATAAATTGGATGGCACAATCTAGGGATTATTTCAGCTAGTAATAGATATGACTGTCTTCCTCTACCCAATAAAAATTTAAAGTCTGCGAAAGCTACTAAATCATATACGACCATTAAATAATTTTTGACTGCCCATATGAATACTATTTTTTTTAATTTATATATAACAAAAAAAAGTCATAGTTTTTTTGTCAATTCGTATATCAAAATTTATACGTTTCTTACCCTGTATTTTTTCATGCCTCTTTTCCTATCTTTTATCGGCCTGAATTTCTTTTTAACATAATATTTAGTAAAGAGCATATCATTTTAAGAAATTTGAATTCAAACTAAAATTAAATTAAATCGATTGCTATAATTTTATTTGAGGAATTAATAAATCAGGTGCTAAGAACAACTCATGGCTCATAAGGCTTGTTGCTTTTTCATAAATGACTTCTATTTCAAAAATCGATATACAATATATTTTTAATTAATTTTATGAGCATTATTATTGAACAATATCTGTTATTGCATCTCGTTTGCAAAACTTTTACATTATTTTTGTGCGGTAATTTTGGTTTGAAGTATTATTACTGAACAATACCAATTGTTACTTTTCATTTTTAAGACTTTTACATTATTTTTGTACTATAATTTTGGTTCAAGATATAAGAATTTTAGTCGCTACACAAAAACTGTATTAATATTTAAAAAAAAAAACGAGTCCTGAAAAACTTAGGTATATAACGATTTCCGACTAACGTCTGCATTTATGTAAAGGTACTCCCAAACAATCTGGAATGCAAACAGAATACATGTCAAGCTGCTTTAACCGTCTATACGAATTTAAATTATTGGTGTGAAATAAATAAAGACAGTTATTTTAAAGTTTGTATCCGCCAAATTTAATCTTTTTATTAGAAAGGGGTTGTATATAGTTTTTGATTGATCACCCATGGAATTTTCAACTTGCATACGATATATCATAGTTGAAAGAAGGAATACAAATCAGAAAGTTTGATCCTAATTTGTTTTAACGGTTATGCTTATGCCCTAAGAATGAAACTATAGGGAATAAGACAATGTTCAAACATAATGGAGATCATAAGAATTGAATTTCATTAACGAAAAAATATGATTAAAAGCAAACAATTAGTAACCCATGTTCTTTATAGTATAAGTAAGTATTATTAAGAAATTAAGTAGGAACATTTGTTATTACTAAACTACATCGAATTGACATCAAGTAAAGAAAGATACTTTATTTCTTAATTCCTGAAACATTTATTTCCCCTTATATTATATTCAGAAGTCATTGATGAAAAGAATGGAAAAATCGATATATAGATTTAAATCTCTCAATATTCTTCCTTTGATTACTTATTCTTGATTGTTACTCATTCAATTATTCAATTGATTATAATCAATTACATATGTTTCTGTAAATTTAATAAACTGGTGATAGTTAATAAATGGTTATTAAGCATAATTACTAATTAGTTTTATTAAGAATAAACACAAGCATTTTTAAATATAATAAATTGATTCATCATATTTATTGCAAGATATACACCATTAATATTAGTTATGTTTACTTAATTGTAAGTTCATTTAAATTTTCACTTTTGTGTGTTTCTACGTTCAACGCCATGAAAAAAACTCAAATATTTAGTTGAAATTCTTTTATTTCCAACGATAAATATACCAAGAAATATCTATATATAATTCGTGTCCTTTTTATATAATGAAATTAGTAAAACAGAGAAGAGTTTTCCTTTTATAATAGGAATTTCATTCAATGAATGTAGCAGCGTCAAAGAAGTATAGCTACTGTCAGTATAGTGGATTTTTAGTTTTTCCAGATACATGGACTTCATAAAACACTTGGTTATTAAATATATCAGAAAATTTTTCGTTTTGCATATTTTTTTGAATATCTCTAGAACAATTGGACGAAATACCTTCAAACTTGGATCTTGTAAAAATTGCACTAAAATTCATAATTTATTGTGAAATTTCATTGATGAGCATATTTAGCTATATACAGCAGATAGAAAGCCTTCAACGATAATTTAATTTACTTTGTACAATATTTTCACGTATTTTCGTGAATATTGAAAGGACCTTAGGGATTTTTTTATTCCTAATTTTTATAATATTTTATAAATATTTTTTTAATTAAATAGTACGAAATTTACAGAACGTATGATAAAGTGTCATTAAAGAATTGTATCGAAATCATTAGTGAATTCCATAAATATTCGAGGAAATAGAAGTAATTATATTAAGAAAATTTTACTGTGCATGTAAGAAATATATCATATCTTTCATTTTAAAATTTAAAAATCAAATATATATAGCAACTGACATAAAATTAAAATCAAATGCCATTAAGATTCAGAAAGAAAAATACGATGATTATATATCATTCCACTATCCTATCATATACCATTTTCATAATCAACAACTACGAATAACTTAAGAACCGACTTTATAATAATAACTAGCACGCTATTAATAATAGGAAATTGTGGAAATCTTGAGTTTTATAAATAGCCATGTTTGAATACACTCGGAAATAAGAAAAAAAATTACTCCCATTTTTAAAAATATTTATAGGTGAGCGAAAATATTTACTTTTGAAAATAAATAAATCCCCTTTCAGATCTACAACTGCTAACATTTACTTTGAGGCAGTAATAAAAGTATTTATTACAAACAATATATCCCCCTAAGTAGGGAAAAGGATTAAAGAAAAGAGATTCAAATTTCAAGAAGAAATCATTCAATTTACTATTACATTTGTTCTATTTTTCATAATATTTTCGAGAAAAAAAAATTGCGTTTCTACAAAAATTGAAGCTTTTGATTTTCTGTGGCAAAAATAAAATTAGACTTCGTTTATTCGCTTGTCTGGTTTTGAGTATGATAAGGTTACAATTCCTATATCATTATAAATAAATCATAAACAATCTATACTTCATTTTCGATTATATATTAAAAAACTTCAAGATAAACTACTAAAACAACGAAACATGCTCACCGCTAATTGAATCTAATTAATACTTCTATTTAAAATTCAGAATTTTTTTTAAATTGTATACAATACATAGAACATTTTAGAATAAATTATAATGTTTTTAGTGCATAAACTGCCATAAAATAGCTCATAATAAATAAGGAAATAGTAAGCAATGTTATTTTAAATATAGATAAAAAATAATTTAATGCATGCATAAAATAAGTTTATTTGTTATAATGATAGTAAAAATTTAAAAAATAATTATTTTATAAATTATTATTAATAAATTATTAAATTATTGTAAAAAATAAACAAAAAACAAAACTTTTAATACAACTATTGTACAGTAAAAATTCGTAATTAAATACCGATTTTTTAAAGATAAGCGGTGAGATTCTCATCTAATGTGTTCAAAAAAATTTCTAAATATTTAGAATGTATTTCATTGACACCTTGGCTGAGAAGATTGCACTAAAAGTAAAGCGTTGTGGATACAAATTGAATAAATCTGTAACAAATAAAATAAAGCCAACATATCGATTTTTAATGATTACTCTGAATTATAGAAGATATATTAAAAAAGAATTCAAGAATTCAGAAAAAATATAGCATCACAAACGAATTCGAATTTAACAAGTTCGGATTAACTAAGTTTCGATTGAACTAACTAGTTTCTAACTATGGTAACATCATATCGTAAAAGAGCGTGCGCTTCATATATAAATTTAATACGCATGCCAGCTTTTAAGTGTTTCTACGAACAAGACTATAATAATCATGGGTATGGACATGCCGAAATCGAAACCTTAACGAGCTCATTGATTCTCGAAATAGCCCAAAGGACTATCATCAGGTACGATGGCTAAATTCACAACCCCCCAACAGCGGTATGAATTGTAAATGAAGTTGGTATTATCCGTAATGACACTAAGTTTATGATCATGGACGTTTCGGGGATTTAAGTTCCGTCTGCTTGAGCTACTGCGTACTACCATTGCAATCCAGTCATTAAATTTAAAAGTAAAATTTTGAACAATGCGACATCCTGGTATTACTTAAGAAAATAACTGAAGCAATTAAAAGGGTGAACTTAAAAGCAGAATGCTTGAATAAATTTTGATTATTCTTCTAGGGAAATTTTCAGCTTCATTTAAAGAATTTCATTATATTTTCTGACAATGAAAGACTCTAAACAAAATGTTATACATGGAAATCTTAATTATTTGAAAATTTGGATGGTTGGATTTAATTGTCTATTTACCATTTTAACGGTAAGATTAGACGATGTGTTTCAAATTCTAAGAATCTGAATGAGAAACAGTAGTTAAATGTATTTTAAAAACTGCATTTTTGATTAAGTTTCGCGGTTGAATACTTTTAATTTTTCGCATCAGTAATATTACTTTAAAATTAAAAGTCAAAGAAATATTTGTACCTCAAGAAAAAAAAATGCCACGAAAAAAATATCACCGTGATATTTTTTTTCAGTAAATTTGCTTTCATTATTTTCTAAATTTAAAATATGTTTCTACTGATTTTTATGCATATTTCGAAAATTAAAAATACATAGATTCAGAAATATTCATAAAAAAATTAATTCTTTAAAATATTGAAAATATTCCAAAATATATAATTAAGATTCATTTTGACGGTATTTAATTTATTACCTGAATTATTTCCTAACATTAAATCACACTTACGTTTATTTCAAAATTATATTGATAATACACTGCTAGTGATTATCCTATTAGTGTTTTGCTAACACAGATTCAGTATCCATTTAATAAAAGATTTTATTTTTTAAAGCTTCTTTTAAAAGATTATTTGGAAATAATTAAAAATATAAAATGGAATTGTAGAAACTATATGTATGAAATACTCGTGATTGAAAAATCAACTTTTTTGTTCGTCATTACTAATGAAATCCTTTCAGAAAAATATGATTAAATTGTTAATTCCAAGAAATGCTTTCTAAATAATGCATAGTTATAATTTGAACTGTCTGGCTTTTTCACATTATATTACAAAGTAAGATTACGAAATCAATTTATATATTTTTGTTTTTTACTTTTTCATGATCAAAAGAAGAAATATACAAATTTTTGTGATTACACATTTCTTTACAGTCTGGAAGAAAATATTTTTTTTTCTCTCTTATTGTTATTCAGGTTTCGCCAGAAAACAATCGATTGTGGGTTTTCTTTACGATGAACATAATCGAAGATAATAAAATATCGTTTAGCACTTAATATTCTTATTCTGCCAAACAATATTTTATTGTTAGTTAAACAATGTTTCATTTTATTTTTTACTATTTCCCCAAGGTTGGCAAGGTAATAATTTTATTTTTCCATTTAGTATCAACATTAGATTTACTTTCTATTGACGTATCATTAATATCAATTCAAAAGAACATTTAATAATAGATAGAATGAATTCATTAATCGATAAATGTTCTTAAAAACAATCTGATACGTTTGGATGATTTTATTTACAAAACTAAATTTCAAAAAAATACATAAATGTATTTTCCATTTTTTTTATCTATATTCATTTTTCTTATAAATAATAACTAAAGAATTAAAAAATTGAACAAATTGGAATAAATTTAAAATATATGCATAGAATAAATTGGTTTATAAACAGAGACAAGTAAAAAAATGCTTCTCTTTAAAATTTATAATAGCATTAATTTATTTAAAAAATTACAATAAGATTTATATACTATAAAAGCTATATTTTACATAAAATCTCTGCAAATCATTATGAAGCATTTAAAAAACGTGACTTTTTTTAATAGTAACCAAATTTGATCCTATTCAATATAATGTATATGACACCTGGATCTATTTTTGGAATTAACTTCAAAAATGCAATAATAATAATTAATAACAGAATATAATTTTATATTGTATTGAAAACACCCGAGACTTAATTAAATCTCACATTTAATTTTAAAAAATTTACATTCATAAAACAGAATGTTACTTTATGAAGGCTAAAAAAGATTATATCAATATAAAAATTTCTTAGATACTGTACATATAATCAAAAGCGAATAAAATTCCACAAATATTAACAAGTAATATACTAACCAATGTACAACTAAATTTTTTGCAAAAAAGTAATAGAAATAATATTTAAACCATGTGAATGATTTTCACCATTTTTTGAAGCAAATATAAATTGCTCGAAAATTTCTTACTCTGGGAAAAGTAATTTTCCTGAAATTTGTTCACTTCCATTTATGTATCATATAAAACAGAAAGTCTTTAGTTATAAACAAGGGAATATCGATAATTAGGAGAAAAAAATATCAAATTTATATTGGTTGACAAATTCTCAAAATTCTCCATCCTAAAATTTGCTGGCTTAATATTTAGTTGGATTTTTCCCATTTTTAAATTTTTTGCTATTCTATATAGGGATGCACCTATCTGAAACATTATCGGCATCTGAACCGGAATCATCATCTGCCGTAACTACCCTTTTCAGTATATCCACTGAACCCAAGGGGAAACGGTTTGAATTAGAGGCATATTTAATGTGCACTAGATAGTACAGACCACAGATCTTCTGCAGATTCGAAACGTCCTAAAACCACATGCGATTGTCTGATTTGGGTTTTAAAAAAAGGGCAAGATATAATAAATTTGTTTGAGAAGTTGTGCTCTTATTTTTTAAATTCTGTAAAAGACATGAGCATTTTTGTATTTAAATATTGAAACAAAATCTATTTAATTAAGTACTAGAAATTATACTTCAATAATAAATAAGATGCATAAAGGTCTAAAGTTAAGAAAATATATTTTAGAGGGGAAAAAAAAGAAATGGAAAATCGCAAAATAACTTGCATTTATTAAAACGATAATATCATAAATTTCTGAAATGATAAACATTTTTTTCCTTATATTTTTCAAGCATAGGATCAGGTTCAAAATTATGCGAATTTAATTTTAATGTAAAAAATGTATACCATTCTTTTAAAAATTGATATTATCATCCATCAAACAGTAGCCATGGTATTGTTATTCAAGAGCAAAAATCCAGTTACATCAATTAGTTTAAATAAATGATAAGGATTTGAAAACGTTTACAGTTAAAAATTTCATTAAATATCATGGATATGTTGAATATTGGTTCTCAAATATTTCTGAATCATGTAATCTGGATGCCATCAAAGCATTTAGCAACTTCAAATCAAACTTCTCAATTATAATTGGAGAAATCTGTATACTCATTTAGAATAAATCTAAATTTTTAATCTTAACATTTAAAATTGTCCTTAGAGACCTTTGCTGTATTTTCCCCTTGAGTGGCTCTAAAATGTTAAAAGCAACATTACGGTATCAATTGGTTCTTGATGCAAGACGAATAACTTTCCGAATTAAAATTTCAGCAAAATTGAAACGCTTGAAATGTTTCGTTAATTTACGCTACAATGAAACAGTCAAAGTTGCGCGTAACATGATATCTAAAGCTGAAGCATTAAATTTAAGTTAAATGAGGTTTTGAATAAATTTCGGGAAATTTTATTATATTTGTATGTATTTGAAAAATTTTATAGTAGTAAATAAATTTAAGTTGGATGCTCAAATATTCTTGATTTTATAGAAACGTTTAGTTATACATGTATACAGTATAATTGTTGAAATTATCTCATAGATAAATGTTAAAATTATTAAAAATTGTTTTGTTTCAAAGACAGCAACAGTCACATCAGGCAGCTTAAACTTTAATGAACAAATATTAAAAAAAAAGATGTTTTTTTTAGGAAAAAAAATTGTGCATTTTAAGCAATAATTAGTTAAAAAATTACTTCAAATGCTTAAAAACAATATTTTTCTGAGTTTTTGTTCATTTTATTTATTTTTTTGTGAATAAACATAGCCTAAATGTTTCTTGATGGAAAAAAATAATGATTAATTGTAGCAAAATACTTTTTTACAAAATTTTAAATTATTTATTTTTAATATAATAAAGAAATTCATTAAGCTTAAGCCATTCCCAATCTAATTTAAATACCCAAACTTTCAAAAAATTTAATTTTCACAAAATTTAACAGGATTAAAAATAAATTGTATTCTTAAAATTTCTCATATAAAGACACCAAATAATCTTATTAAAGACTTATCTTTTAATGATTTTCCTATAAATTATTGTAATATAGAAGTTTTAATAAGGAAGGACTTAAATATATTCCATCATTCTTCACAATTGAAGATATGCTTTTTACTTTTATTTCTGATTGATAATTTATTCACTTTGAATTTTATATCAGCCTTCACAGATGGCGCTGAGATCACTCAATTTAAATCGTATGATGACGATCGGTTTGACCAAGTAATGAAGACGTTTACCACCTTAAACGCGGGAAAATTCAAGTTTGATAGTTGCACCTACATACAGGAGTAAGTTTGATTTTTTTGATGTTACTGTGAGCGTGTTATATATACTTTTAATGTCAATGTATTGTATATACTTGTTATTGCCACTATATTGTATATATTAATTTTTGTCTTCCAAAAACCTCAATGCCTTTGAATTTTTCTGGTCACGAGGGGTAAACAATTGGGTTAAAATCGAACCTCTCACAGAAAAAAAATCTTCAGTTTGAACCCCTTCATTGAAGTCAAGCATTGATAAAATCTTCAAACCAGATTCATTTTTAGATCATAATTTATTCGATACTAGCCGCCTTTGGCGACCAGCCGGTTAGCCAGTATTACCGCTCACTACAATTTTCAATTAAATATTTTAAGTAACTGGTCTCTTAATATATCCTCAAACAAAACATTTTTAATCTTCAAATTTTGATAGTCATACCAAACTTATACTGTTGTTTAGATCGTTTCTTTCAATTTACTATATATATTTTGCTAATTTGTTGTCATTTCCGGTAAAACTTCAACTTTAATTTAAAGTGGAAATGATGAAATTGCAATTAATATAAAGATATATTTAAATAAAACCAAGTGTTTTATTTTATTTATCATCTTTATTGTTATTTATTTATTATTATTACTGAATATGAGTATTGCAAACAGAATCGCTCGGTATTTAAATCTTATGTGAACTACAAAATATTTTTCATAATTTGTGTAATATCTCAAACAATAATAGAACAAAAATTTCTCAGATTCAGCATAAAATTCAGCTTTTAGTTTTGTTTTCAAAAGGATTGAAATGAAATCAATAATAATATTTTGTTCCAGCCTATAAATATATTTCAAAAATTATGAAGTCAAAATTTAATGCAGTAAAGTATCATATTCTGAGAAATAATCTGGACACATCAAATTTTAATTAAATGAATGAATATTTCTGTTTTGCACGATCAACTAAGACTTATTTATGAAGTGTTGAATGTTAAAAATTTCGAAAAACTCAACATTTTCATAATCTTAGTCCAATTAATCCTGAGAAACCTGCACGCTGATTGGAATATTTTCTTTGAAACGATCGATGGAAAATCTAAAATTATCATTTTTTATTGAATAGTGATATTCAAATTTTCATAAATCAGTCAGTTTAAATGATTGATTTAGTTGATTGAAAATTAACTCTTTTTATTTAAAATATTAGTGTTTCAAGAACATTTTGTTATTCGTAATTTCCACAGAAGAAGCTTAATGTAAAATCAAAAATTCCTTATTCTTTAGAGCATTTATTAAATCAAGTTAGATAAAATATTGTCATTTTCCATTTAGACCATTTTAGCAGATCGGTGTCTTACTAAAGGTTTACAAATCAGCTGTGTGGCCATGATTTGAATGGATATCCTGTTCATATTAAACAAAACTTGCCATAAAATAAAACTGATTTATAGGAATAATAATATAGAGAGTGTAAAAGATCATAAAATAATTTTTCTTGAATTTATTTTTTAGAAAAAATAATATTTCATATATGTTTCCTTTCCTAAAGACACGTGCCGAAAATTATACATTTGCAGATTTTATTTCCAAAAAGATTTAATTTATTTTTAGTTGGAGCTTTAATCAATGTGATGGCAACACTTTGAAAAACTCTAATTTTTTCCCATGAATACGAAACGTGCTCGAGCAGCTTAAATTTTATTTTTATTTTGTACGAAAAAAAATTGTTGAAAAATATATTTAAAATATTTATTTAAAAATTCATTAAAAATAGAAATTTAATTTTATGGTTAAAACATTAGTATCATTTAAAAGATAAATTTTTGATCTTTAATTTCATGTAAAATTCTTTTTTGTGCGGTAATATTTTCGGAATTTATAGCAGAAACACGCCAAAATTTCGCTTAATTTTTAAATAAATAAAATTCTAATTAAAAATTCGAAAAAATAACCCCAGGTGCACATTCCCGGTCTCCAAGGTATACACGTGCCAAATTTGGTAGCTGTAGATTGAATGGTCTGGCCTGTATAGCGCCAATACACACATTGAGCTTTATTATAAGTACTACATAGAACAAACACATCAAAAGTAAACATAACATTTCAATAGTTGCCAATAACAAAAGAGAGAAAAATGCAATTAATAAACAGACGATATTTAGAAAAGTACAGATATTTCGACTGGAAAATGAAATTATCTGAAATTAACCACACGCGCAGACGATATTTCAAAAGTAAAAATATTCAAACCCGAAAAGAAAAATATATGAGTTATTCCATCAATAAATGCCATAAGTTTGTTTATATCTTCATTATTTTATGAGTCATTAAACATCAAAATGGGTCCGGGACTAAATAAACACCCTGCATAGAGAGTGTAAAAGATCATAAATAATTTTTCTTGAATTTATTTTTTAGAAAAAAAAATATTTCATATTTGTTTCATTTCCTACAGACACGTGCCGAAAATTATGTTTTTGCAGATTTCATTTCCAAAAAGATTTAATGTATTTTTAAATCTAGCTTTATTCAATGTGATGGAAACACTTTGAAAAAAGCTAATTTTTTTCCCATGAATGCGGAACGTGCTTAATTTTTATTTTTATTTTTTACGAAAAAAATTATTTAAAAACATAGTTAAAATATTTATTTAAAAATAGAAATTTAATTTTAAGTTTAAAACATTAGTATCATTTAAAAGCTAAATGTTTGATCTTTAACACCATGTAAAACTCTTCTTTCTGCGGTAATATTTTCGTAAGTTATAGCAGAAACACGTCAAAATTTCGCTTAATTTTTAAATAAATAATTTTTTTTAAAAAAAATTCGAAAAAATAACCCCCAGGTGCACATTTGCGGCCTATAAGGTATACACGTGATAAATTTGGTAGCTGTAGGTTGAATGGTCTTGCCTGTAGAGCGCCAACATACACACACATTGAGCTTTATTATAAGTATAGATTATTTTATTTCATGCAATTTAAACTTAAGTTTGTTAATAGATTATTTCTTCTTTGGTTCACTTTTAATATCTCAACAATAAATTACTTAATAACATATCAATAAACTGGATGTTTCCTATGTTGGGCCTCAAAAGATAATTTTATTTTGTAATTACTTAAAAAAATCACAAAATTAGGAGACTACATTACAAAAGTTAGAATACTTATTTTGTAAAATAAGTGCTTTCAAAAATAATTTTTGTAATGACTGCTGTAGAATGTTTTATATATATTTTATCCACATAGTTGGGGAAACAATTTTAAATAATCTAAAAAAATAAATATTTGTATCTCGTTAATGATCAAGTACAGAAAATGTTTTAAAGCACCAATATGTATATATCATTTATAATTGAAAATAGATTCTTAGAAATCATCTTAATATTGTATATCACAACGTGTTTAATATCATTTAGAAAACTCAGTATCGCACTCTTGACGAATATTAATAGAAATTAAGTTATGTATTTAAGCATTTACAAGTTTGTAAGCATGTTCAAAGTCTCATAGAATCTAGATTAAAGACGTCTACGTCTTGAATGTGAAATTCAGTGATTAATAATTATAGTATTGACAAAGGTTTTGAAGTTCAGGGATATAAGGAAACATAGAGTTTGAAGGAGTTCAAAATGAATATTCAAGTATTAACGTAAAATCTCACCTTTCAACTCTGTATTATTTGAAGTTTATACCCTTTAAAGCACTTTAGCTACGTAGTATTTCAAGTTGAAATAACTAGTAGCCTAATATTGCGGAAATTAATGTATTGCTTAAAGCGTATTTATTTGAAACAAACCAAGCATCTTATTCTATATTTTACATTATTTAACCAGGGAAATGAGAAATTGATTTCTAAATTACTTTTAGGGGATTAAGTGGAAATAGACTAAAATATATTTTGAATATAAGACCAACTCTTGATCTATTGGAACACTTTCCTTTTTTTTAAATATGAAGAGAATGCCATATCTGAGAGTTTGAACGAAATATTCAACATTTTAAATATACCAATTTTTTGCATTATTCAACTATACAATTTTTAGAAGCAAAAATAAATATAAAAATAGTTCTCATTTATAGCATTAATTATATTGAAATTAATGTCACGGTATAGAATCAAAAGTAAATAAAGAAATGAGGATAGTATGAAAATTATGACATCAAAATAATAGAAACGAAAAGAAATCAAGATATATATTTTTATTTCATAATGGAAAATTCACTTCCTCATATTCCAAAAGAAAGGAAAATTTAATTTCATTAATCAGTTGGTGACTGGAAATAAATTTTGTTGATATCTTGTCAAGGGAATAAAGAAAAGATTAACTAAATTTCCTTCATTCCACTGTTAATTATTTTTAATTATCAACTATCACTGATAAAGAAGAATAGTTAATCTACTCTATTCATTAGAAGAATCTTTTTTAACAAAATGCAGTGTAAAAACAAATGAAAAATTATATTAGTACATGGTTTCATAAACATAAAATAAGATTCTTCAACCAAAATAAAGAGGCTAAATAATTTTTACAACAATTTAAGCTTCTATTAATCAAAAATAATGTTATTGAAATGATATTATTTACAATTCATTATTCAATAACTTATTATTTACAATCCCCAAAATGAGAGAAATTTGAATAGGAAAAAATATTCCTTAGTCTGTAATTATCATTCGATTGATTACTATTAATGAAATAAATTTGTTTAAATTCAAACTTTGTTTTTTTATTTATTTACCATTTTTACTTGAAATTATTTTGAAGTACATATACATTTTCATTCAGCAATTCATTTCTATAGAGCTACACTGCATCTTTTTTTGCTTCGTTTTCATGTAGCAGAAGTTCCCAAACTATGAGTCGAGTCAATTTTTGATGATCGAGACAAAATATTGAATGCATTTTTATCTTCCTAGAATTTGCCAAAAATTATAATTTTGGCAATTATGTTATTGTGAAATTATATTTATTGATAATTATTTATTTCTTCACTAGTGTTTCTTTTTGACCCATAAAATCGTTCTTCGATAAGAATGTGCGATGTTCTTTTCAGGGGAATTGAATGTTCTGAGAATGAAGATAATCACTATTTATTCGATTTCTAAAAAAATTGATCGCAATATTTTAAAATTAAATGGTCTTAGATATAGAATAAATATTATTTCTTTAAAAAGAAATATTTTTTTCACCTTTAAAGTAAAATTGAAATGCGTGTGAAATTCAAAATTCTTGTTGGCAATGTCTTTATAATTAATTCATACTATAGTCAGTATAAAAATTGTTTAATTTAAAATCATAATTTTTTCGATTACTATTCCAATAATAACATTAATAGGAAAAAAGAAGTTTACATTATCACGATTTAAATAAAATTCAAAATTCAGAAAACATAACGGCATCCTATTTTTCTTTTTTAGTTCAACATAATTATTTTTATCTCCTATTTTATAAGAAATCATGTTTACATCCGTCTTAGTTCATTTTGCATCTTATTTTAATAGAATTTTGGTAAACAGGAAAATCCATTTAATGAAATTGAAATAGCGAAGTGACTTGTTTTAAAAAAAATATTTGAGTAATTAAAATTTGATAAAACATTAAAATTCCTAATTCTGAGCAATCAAAATAAATTTAATATTACTGAGGAAACACAATAGATAACAAATTTTATATATATTATCTGCGCCTAAAGAATTGTTTCTTCATGGTTTCACATTTTCTCCCTACTTAAACAACGTCATTAAATCGAACCAATTCCCTGGAAGAGTTCTTTGATGATTTAATGATGTAGATCCGGCTAAGAAATCAACAGCAAAGGTTTGAAAGTTGAAAAAGTCCATTTCCGTCAAATTTATCTTTAATTTATGAAAAGATGAATACATATGATTCTTATATGGTTAGATATTACATAATAGAAGTAACCTATTATGAAATAATATGAGCCGTTATCTTTGAAGTAATGCAAGTATATTTTTTGTCAAAATGTTAATTTACAAAATGCAATCCGCTATGTGCTTTTTATCTATAAACAGTTTCTCGAAGAAATCCTTCAAAATTTTCAGCATCTTGTTAATATAAATTTACATAGCGAATGTAATACAAAAATAATTACTTTGAAAATGGTGTAAGTCCACTTTCTGCATAGTACTTCTCTACTTAATAATAATAATTATAAATAATATTAAGATATAATGTAATAGTCTACAACGATATGTTTACTGTACATTTTTTTAATGTTGAATTTAAAATTAGCTTTAATGTTGCTTACAATTGTGCAGTCTTCCCAAATTGCCAAAGAAATTATTTATCACACATTTTTATATTTTGGACTTTCTTATGTACCAAATGATGCCAATTTTGTAACTATCAATAAAAGAAAAATATATCTCGTATGTTCCCATAGATTGCCACCATCATGCAACAATGCCGAAAACATTAAAAAAGCTGTTTTTTCATGAAATGAAACGGGATGTTTTTCCTTCTGCGGAACCACTATAAAAAAACAATTCTAATAAGACAAAAATATACTAATAGTAAAGATATAAATTGGCTAAAGAAATATTGAATAAATGCTTTAAAAAACAAATTATATACGAATCTGTATAAAACTTCATTTGATGAAACTGAGGAATTTAAAATGCTAGATTTGTCCGCAGGGACGAAGAATAACAGGTAAATTTGAAAATATAATACAACAGTTTTATATCTTCATGCCATGTCCATTCTTTCTGATACTTTTAACGATATGATTGAACTATTACCTTATATTCCTTTAAAACACCATAATTATATTCAGTAACCTTCTCATAATGATAAGAATTAAAAATAGTACATATTAATATAAAATTGTAATAAGTAAAATGGTATTAGTTGAAGAAATATGAAAATGAAACCTTAATTTTTTTGCATGTTTAATAAAAATTTCATAAAAGAATTACTATGATTCAGTCAAAATCCTATATTTAATATTTCACAAATACATAATTTTCACGTTTTGTTGACTTTGAAAGTGACGTAAGAGCATTTGGAACTACCAAAAAAATTCTTTTAAATGATACTTTAAAAGTGATTACATTATAAACTTAAATTAATTTAATATTTAAAAAACATAGAATGGTCATGTTAATATATTCCAGTGTTTTTCAAACGATTTAAATGCAAATCTTGGTCCATTTAAATGCAAAAAATTGTCTTACACCCCTTCGAAAGAAAATGGCACATATATTCCATGAAATGTCAAACATAAAATTTAAAAAAAGCGTGAATTTAAATATATTTTGGTGAAATACCCAACATATGATAAAATCAAATTGGAAGATACTAGTATTTTAATCGTTTAATTTAAATTCTGATTTTTATATTGATCAGTGAAAATGCTGATATCTGAATTGGCTTTCAAATTACACATTAGTTAAATTTTAATAAAGACTGGAAAGTAAATGCATTTATGTTATGACGTATTGCCTAGTTTAAAATGTAAAGGATTCCCTAAAAATTTAGAAAAACGCTTTGAATATTCCCTTTCTGAATTGGCGTCTTTGATAAGTTTTTCGATAACAGAATACAAGAAAACATTTTATCGAGAAATGTGTTTCCAAAGTCTCTGAAGAATGTTTTGTTATTATTTGAAAAATGTCTACGAATGGACGATTTTGAATCGAGGTCTAGCAAATATGCAGCTTCTAAAGAAGTCATTTCTTTTGGGAGTATAGATGTGCTTTCATATATGTTATCGCTGCCATCAAAACTAAACGGAATCAATCATAGAAGCCATGGAAAGCAAAGCAAGCAGTTCCCTTTTTGAAGCAAAAATATGCCGAGATCTGTATTGCCGAGTCCCCTACCTTCTTTTGCAGCTTGCAGAGGAAGCCTTTTAACATTCTGATATCAGCAGAGTTCAAAGAATTATTTCACAGATGCTGAAAAAATTTGTAAAGATCTTTTATGTTTGTGGAATTCCCGTTTCTTATAAACAGTCGCCCACAGATTCAATGGAAAATTGGGCGAGAATTACAACCTAGTTTTTCTTTAAAATTCAAGTAAGCGAAAACATCAGATCTTCTATTGTATTGAGTTTTCTTCTGAGTCCATACAAATATAGATTTATATATGTGTACATTTTTTTTTTTTACCTGAAATATTTGACATTGCAAAGATTGAAAATTTGGATGAGGTTTCTATAACCTTCGACATTTATATTTGTAAGTAAAATAACTATGGCATTCTCAACAGTTTCCATAATTTAAATGTCGTTTTTAAATTCTTTTTTTGCTTAGCTGTGCTCTCAGCACAAAATAAAGCAGAAAAGAAAAGTGACCGGATTTTAATTTCTTTTGCTTTACTTTTGATTAATTGAAATGTTATAGATTAGCATATAGTCTGTAAAGTGAATCTTTGCTATATCAACGATAAAAAATCGTTTGAAATTCTCTACTTGTATTTATAAATGCTAAATTAATGACTTAGTTAAGTGCTGTGCAGTTCAAACTTGCCTAGAAAGAACTTTTCATAATCTTATTTAGATTCTTAATTAAACTGTCAATATTTTAAAAGGGCTCCTTAATATCTTCCCTGTATATTTTTCACCAAACCTTTTAATACTATTTAAATTTAAAAAATTATCATTGATGTCTATTTTATATAAGTATATATTTTTTTCTTATTCTAATAAGCTCTTACATAAGCTCTTCTCTCTAATTCTAATAAGCTTAACCAACAATTATCTTCATCGTTTCCAAAACTATGCGTTGCAAGGTTATTAAATACGTTTTTGAGTACGCATTATTGATACAGCGAAAGCAAGTTATTTTAAGATGGGTGACGTAGGTGAAAAGATTTTTTTGCGAAATGATAATTTTTTTTTAATATTCTAAATGTTTGAATATGCTTTCTTACAAAAACTTTACAATACTGTTTCGAAATATATTTGGAGAGTTATACTGATTTTTGCCTTCACATTGATATATGTTTTAATGATTTTTTTACGTATTTAAATGCTGTTTTCTGAAATTCTTATCTTTGATAGAACTTTTTTAAGAAAACCTCATAAATTAAAATAATATGCATATTTTGTGTTTAAATTTGGTATAATAATTCCTCAATATGTTCTAGTTCCTGAACTAAATAATAAGTAATTTATTCATTTAGAATTATTTTATATTTGTTTTAATGTTCCACAATTTAAAAAAAAATGGAAACTTTGCGTTATTTATCAGTCGAACCCAAATATTTAAAGAATGGATAGAAATACAGATTACATTTTAGTTCAGGAATTAGATAATATATTTCTTAAGCTGTCTGCCAGGTTTTAACAAATAATTTGATAAACCTCTCAACTGGATAATTGTTGCTTCGTACCTCATCTTAGCCTAAACGCATTTTTTTTTTCAATTTTTAAATAGCTTTTTGCCACTTAAATAGTATATTGTATTTTCATAGATGTTTTTTCAATAAGTTATTATGTAAATATTCAAACATATAAACGTAATTGAACGTTTTGCAAAAATATCATTCCGGATATAATCACATGCATTAAGAATAAAATAAATGTAGATAAATCAAACTTATAATATGATCATGCTACAGGTTTCTATTAAAGGTTAATACATTTTTAATTTTTTTTAAATTCCTAATTACATTTAGGTAATGTTACAAAAAATAAATCTATAAAATTATATTGATTTAAAACTGTAATTTCATATCAGTTCATTTAAGAATTTTTAGTCTTATGAATTCATAAAAATTAGATACATCTAAGAATTAAACACTTTAGGCATCCTCTTTTTATCTAAGCATTTTATTTTGAAATTATTCTACATGAAGACAAAATTTGAGTTTCGCTCACCATTCAGAAAATTTGCAAAATCAAAGATTATATGACAAAAAGAAAAGATATTTTTAGAATACAAGTATCCAAGATAATGAAACCAAATCAATCTATAGTGGATATGCAGATAATTTACAAATGGAATACGAATATGAATTTAATTAATGTGAATTAATAAGAATTGTCTTTCACTTTCCCAAAATTATCTTATAAAAGCAATCGACATCTAAATTCCAGTTAGAAATCATATTTCTAAGGCATAGAAATAATAGAATAATAAAAAAATCTTAGAATGTAATATTTATTTGAATTAAGTAGCTAATCCCAATAGTTAAAAAAATGTTTATAAGCTATTAGTTTGAGTTAACTTATTAATTGCTTAGTAAATACACTTTCGAGAAATAATTTTCATGATTTTATTTGCAATTAACAAATCATATTCTGGATAATGTTGTGTCATTATAGATGATAATCGTCAATTGTACTTTGTTATAAATGGTATTATTCTAAAAAAAATTCGACTAATGCTTTGAAAGTGTAAATCTGGCAATCTGTATGCATCCTATTGTATTATGTTATTTTTGTAATTGAAAAGATAATTCGTTTCAAAAATGGGTCATTATGTAACAACGAATTACGAATACTTTCCGAAAATAACCGAAAGAAACGCTTTTGTGATATTATATTTCCTAATAAAGAAGGAGCAGAAACTTTAAGATATCTATCTTGCAAAAGGAGATGGCTGATAATTAGGGCAATTAGTCACATTCGTGTTAATAGAATCATTTAAACAACTATCCTATAATTATTAAGCGACATTACATTCACTTACATCAGTGGAAAAGTACAAAAAATGCAGCTAAGTACTGTAACAATTAAGAGTCAATTAACAAAGGCTCCTAATTGGAAAAGTTAGCTTCGGTTCTGACTCACAATTGCCGAGGCAATCTAGTTTGCTCTCTGAGTCTTTCTTCTCGCTTCTACGGTGCTTAACCCTGAAATAAATCCAGTTGGAATTGCCAATTTCAATTACCATTGTCTTGAATGGGATTGTGTTTAACGTGCAAGTGCGAAAGCAACAGCGATATTTAATGCGAAGAAAAAGAAGTAAGCAATTTATTTCTCGTATTTCATGAATGCTGGTATTTCCGAGGTTTGTGCTGCAGAAGATCTGTTGTGTAAGGATATATAAAACGTGAAACAATAATTATTTCTTTTGACATGTTTATTCATTGTAAATGGCAATAAATTAATTTTAAAATAAATTAAATTAGCAGTTCCTTTTGGTTTCAAAAAATAATGATGTGAAACCACTATTAGAATTTTGGTAACAACTGCAATCTAATGGATTTTTTTCTTGTTCGCATTAACAATCATTAGTAAGTGAGTAGATTATAATGCAAAATTTATTCATTTCAAACATATTGTAAAATGTAATACAGTGGTTAAATTTGAGGCAAATTTAGCTTTAGAAAGTTTTTAATAATATTTAGCTCAAATAACTACATCATAAAATGTGAAACTACTTTAATACTTATAATAATAAAACAATTTTCAATTTGAAAAAAAAATGAAAAAAATTGTGAATATGAATTCATTATTTTTTCAGAAATCTCCTTTTTTTTTTTTTTTGTCAAAACATTTATATATTAGATGAGGTGTGAATTTTTAAGAGATAGGTAATATGCATTTAAAAAACGCTATTTATTTTTAACTTACATCAGGAGTTTATGTGCTAATAATCATTAAATGTTTTATGTTCTAAAGCAGTGAAGAATTGCTCTTTAAAATAAACAACCAAAGTCATGGATATGTATGTATTAATTATATTCATAGAGGAATAATTATATATTTGAGTTATTTTGTAGTGTAAATAATACTAAAATAATCGACCGTTGTGTTAATAAAGCTGTAATATTGCTTACATTTTAAGACTAATGTTTTGGAAGTAAGCAAAGTTTTTATATGGCATTTACTTAATAGAATAGGGGCCGGGATAGCCAGGTTCGTAGGGCTTTGGATTCGCATCCTTTGGGTTGTGAGTTCGAACACGCAAGGCGAAGACCCTCCGTGTGTGGTGGTGGCTGGTGCACGTATAAATCTTTCGTGGTCACAAAATACTCTATTTCGAGAGTAATACCACTGGTTGTACTGGATCAGAGTTGATCATGCTCTGGTTCAGGTCTAAATTACGATCTCTGGTTGAATGAATGAATTGCATGAATGAAGTAAATACCAGTAAAAAATGTTGTGACGCGTTAGTAGCTAAATCATACTCTTGGCCTTTTATGGCGCTACTGAAAAACAAGAGAAGCAAAAACTTCGGCTTAAATTCGATAATTTAGTCAGCGGGGCTTGCCTATGACAAGTGTCATCAGAAACAGCAACAACAACTTAATAGAATCAACAGAAAAATAAGTTTCGATTAAATAAAATAGTTGTATATTATCTAAACTCTGAAAAATATGCAATTTCTCTTATGCAATAAAAAATAATTTTTTTCTATCATTTTAGTTTATGCAAAAAAATAGATATATTAACTGTGTAAATTGAAAATATTTTAAAACACCTTTTTATTAAACAAAATGTGAATTAAAAGTTTTTTCAAAAATTATGATTTCTTTTCACTCTTAAAAAGCATTATGCTAAATTGTTTATTTAATCAATAAATTATGGAACAATTAAAAAAAATTAACTTGGTTAAAGTTTAAAGTTGTGCAACTAAAATTATATTAATTAGAATGATTTTCGAAATGTCTTAGAAGATTTTAAATTAGTTATATGTCTTTTAGAGAAACATATTAATGGGGTTTTTATCGCACATTTTCGTGTATTCCAAAGTGACAGGTGAATAAAGAGCAATAAAACTCTCATCTATTAAAGAAAAGAGAACATATCTATAACTTCATTAGTATTTAAATTCAGAAATTATATTATCATTAGTTCAAGTAATTTTAACACATTATTTTTTTTATTTTTTGAAAAAATAGGCTTAAGAAATTATAAAAACAAATTGTTAAATTAAATCAATTTTAAAAATGAAATACGACTTTTCATGAAAACCCTGTTGATTGTTTGGAAAGATACCTTTAAGAATAATATGTTATTTGAATTCGAACAAAATTTGCCGTTATGGATAAAATAGCATGAAACACTGTGTGAGGATAATTGTAGGCTAAAATTAACTCAGTCACTACATAAAATGTTAGCGAAAGTGTTAAAATCAAGTTGATGGCGACAAAATATTCACCTACAAAACGGTAATTTTTATTTTTATAACAACAATAAAACAAATAATTCTAGGTTTTCAGAAAAAAGTTCAAAATTTTCATTTGGCATTTATTAAAGGACAGAGGTATGCAATTTATTTCAAAATAAAACTGCTCCACAACTCTTTTCATTATGCGACTGAATGCAAATTAAAAAACAAGGAACAATTTAACGCCTTTCGCCCTATTCCACAATAAACACCAAAAATCTTTAAAATTCTGTAAGTTTCCAATATTATCTATTTTGTCGCCAAATTCACCGCCAAGTCTCTAAATGGTAGCCAAGTAAGTCGCCAAGCCTTGCGATCACTGATTCGGTATCCGATCAGCATCCAACAGAACAGATCGTAAAACAGTCTTTCCAGTGAAAGAACCAACTATGCTGGAAATCAGGATCACAGATTTGTAACACTATTTATTGAATAATTATGATTAAATCTATGCATTAGCTGCAACATTTGATTTTATTGTCCTGTTCGTGTCTATTTGATCCAGAACCTTTTTGAATTACTTCCAAAAAGTTTCAATATCAAGTTATTTTATAGATATTTACTGACTTGGTTTCTAAAATGTTACGATATTTATTTATTTTGATAAAAGAATTTCTTTCATTCATTTATTTATTTTTCTATAATGTTTTTGAAATTGTGTTAATTAATTTTTTTTAAGTTATTATGATCCGATAATATTTTCTATTAACTGTATTTAAAATCTTGCATGGTATATTACTGACTCAATTATGAAGAATAGAAATTAATTCCATCTAAATATTTGCTTGGGTTATAATTCAGTTCGTAAAATAAGAAATTACACAGATAAATTTTCTTTTCTTAGGAAAACATGATCGGAAATTAAGCCAAAATTATTTTATCTGTCTGAAAATGTTGCAATGGGCAAACAGTAGGTTTCTTTCGAGACCAATGGAAAATATATGCCAAACAACCTATCTAACTATAGATTTAAATTATTGTCTTCATGTAATAGTAAAACTTCATTTATTCTAAATTACACATACTGATAAAGGAAATTCTGTAAAGGATTATGGGTCAAAATTAGAAAAATTCATGGTAAATAGTTGTAAGTGCTCTAAAATATAATCTTAGAGGACACAAAGATCCATGTGATAACTTCATTTTCTATAAATTGGATTAACTTTTCCTAAAACTATATATTACTATGTTCAGTAGTATGAGAAAAAAAGTAAACCAGAACTTCTTGATCAAATTAAAAGATACATAGTTCAAACTTTTGCTTTTCAGATGATGCAACTGCTATAAATTATGTCACACAAGAACTTCATCCTTATTCCCACTTTGCATTATGATAAATCAGTTCCCAGGTAGCACAGCCTGTTGCAAAATATTGTACAAAATTATGCGATATTTAATTATAATAATTAACAATATTACCAATATTGAGGATTATATTTAATTTTATACAATATATGAGTACTATTAGAATTAGTATCAATAAATACAAAACCCAGGAGTGTTATTAAATTCTTCCAACAAAGAAGTAATTTAATATCTCTCCGGTAAAGTATTGTATCATATTTAAAATTATATTTTATATTATAAAATATATGTGTACTAATAGAATTAGTAACAATAAGTACAAAAGCTGATAACAATAAGTAAAAATATGATAAATTACTCCAGTAAAAGAGCTGTGGGTAATCTTCATCAGATGTTGAATACGTACAATTAATTGTAAAAAAGAAAGCAAATAATTTTCCTGATATATTTTACTGTAATTCTTCTGGTAGCTATCCATCTAATAATTATCTGGGCATCTATAGATACAAAATTAATTTTTAACAAAGCTGACTAAAAGAATAGTATTTATAGAAGAAACAGGAAATAATTAAATACTGTAAATTTTCAAACATTTTTACCTCACAATGATTAGTTTCATAATACAGCCGAAAAATTACACTGCATAATACAAAACGATTTATCAACAAAAAAATTCCACAATCAATATATGAGTAATAATTGCATACGATTCCGGATATATAATCAAACAATGATATTAAATATATCATATAGAAATAATAAAAAAATGTATAGCAAGCTCCACAAATAGAAAATATAAAGAAGGTAAATTTTAAAAATACATGTTTACATTCATTTTTGTTTTGTTTTTTACTTCAGATACTTAAGTTTTATACTTAGATATTTATTGCATTATTTTTCAATTATATCATGCTTATTTTATTAAAATAATTCTTTTTCCTCTTTAATATTTTTCGTATAGCATGACGAATAGTGTCTCCGAGTTAATATTGAATATACAAGCTATTGACCCGAATGTTGCAGTCGCAAAGTAAATGCAAAGAAGGGTAAATAAATGAATTATATTTTACAATGTTTTTTTTAAAAAGTTGTTTAAAAATAAAACAAACAGTATACTAATATAGAGTATGAGTAACTATTTAAATAATACTTGTATTTAATTAATTGAAATACGCTGTGGCTTTATAATTTTTAATAATATTCTTTAATCCTCATTTAATTATAATTTACGTTGTTTTTTTAAAGGTGTTTGAAAATAAATAAAAAGTATGATGTGCCACGATCCAATTAAAAAAAATACTTGTCTTTAATTAATTGAAATATTCTGTGGCTATACACATTTTAATAATATTCTTTAATCATCATTTAATTATAATTTGTTTTTTAAATAAACAAAAAGCATGATGTGCCACGATCCAATTTAAAAAATATTTGTCTTTAATTAATTGAAATACGCTGTAGCTATATAATTTTAATATGCTTTAATCATAATTGAATTATCATTTATTGAAAATTAATAAAATATGCATATCTATAATTATAGCTATTATCAAACATGAAGGTAAGAAATAATTATGTCCAAGGTAAATATTTGCTTCAAATTTCTTATATCTGTGTTTTCCTACAAGCTGTGTGAAATTAATAATATGTTTCAACTTCCGAAGAGTTTATCGTTGCATGGCGAACCATCTAATACGTCTTCAGATCTCATTTTGTAATCTGATTTATGACTTTGAAAACTCGCTCAACAGATTTACAATTGCATGAGTGAAAATATATCGATATTAATCGTTTGTAATCATGCTCATCCAAGTCAGAAGAATTCTCCCGACAACCTAATATGATTACCTTTAGATTTAACTGATAAGAAAAGTTTTATGTTAAATTCATTCTTGCTTTAATATGTTCTTTTTTTTAATGGTTAAATCAATTTTTGTAATGCCATTGAGGGATTGTTATCAAAATATTAATAAAAATTAAATTCGTTTAAATATGCCACAATCTGTATAATTATCTCTATTAATCTGTATATTATCTCTATGAAATCTGTACCACATATAATGCACGGAACATAAAAGTACTCTTTTCGACTAATAGAACACAATCTTGTTTTCAATTCTTTCGTCAAAATAGGATGTTTGAAAAGTGGCTTACAGTGTAGGTTTAATTTGTAAATCCATTTTTAATAATAAAAAATTATATTTTCTATGTTTTGTCTGAAAACTTTTGTTTTATATTCTAAAAAATGTTTTTATTTTATAATCGCGATAATTAAAATTGAAATTAAGGATCTTTTAACTGAACTTAATAGCTGTAAAAGAAATTATAATCGAAACTAGAAATAAACTTCTCCCCATTGTTTTTATTAAGATAATTTTAAAATTATTACCCTTTACCCTTTTCTATTTCCTTTCTTCAAACGTACTAGATATTTACTTTTATTTTACCATGATTTTTATTCTAGATATTGTTTTAGAAATTTTAAATACTAATTACTTTAACTATTATTGCATTGTTGCAAATTTAATTAACATTCGTAATAAATATATTATCGAATTTATTACTAATTTATAACAATAGTTCCATGTTTCTTAATATACATTTCAAGTTAAGAAAAGCTAAAGAAGTATCAAAATCTGCTGATATCAATAGTTTAGCACTTCACAATAGTACTCATTAGATAGAGAAAAAAAAATTCCAAATTTGGACATTGAAGAAATAAACTACTCTCTAGAAATAAGGAATATCTACCAATCTTATATGCATCTTACTATCAATCTTTTCAAGAAAAATCCTTTCTTCATCTCATCGAAAATTAGAAATTTTGAACTCATTTTTCATGAAATGTGGTTTCTTTAAACTTTTCAGTTTTCAATCACGATTATTAAAATGCTATTGAAATTATCAGTGCGAATATATATATATATATATATATATATATATATATATATATATATATATGATTATTGATATGTATTTAGTTTATAATACTTTTCTAGGGAATGAAACCGAATACTATAGGAGCAATGATGAGCCAATGTAACGTTATGCACTTTTTTAAATTAAAAAAATTTAACAAAAATCTATGATTTGGCGCAAAAGATCTTATAATTTGTAAAAAGTTTGAGTTAATCCTAAACATTTAAGTCCCTAGCCAATTCATGAATGATTAAATTAACTTAGGAAAAGCCATTCCGCTAATTTATTTTTCATAGAAAATGTTTGAAAGAAAAAAAAATTTGGTGCAAAATATATTCTTATTCTTTCAAATATTTTAAATGTAATTAAAGTATAAAATATGTTATTCTATATATTGAGTATTGATAAATTTCATTATAGAAAAATATTGTTATTAATAAAAAGGCAGTTGAACATAGTTGGATTCCTTAAAATTTTTATTTAGTTTGGAAATAATTATTTTGGTTGGATATAAGTAATGAAATTAAATAAAATTTCCTCCTACAAAAAAACCAACTTATTTAGAGATATGGCTTGAATTTAAAATGGAAGGGTTTCAAAAACGATTTTGTTGCGAATGAGATTCTAAACCAGTTGACAATTATAGTTGTAATAATCGTTAAATGCGTTGCAATTTGTTTGAATTTTTAAAACTATCAAAATCAACCAACATAACTCAATACTCACAAACAAGTTTTGATTGGAAATTCTGCAAAATATTCATTTCAAAATGTGAAAATATATGAATGCAATTTCAAAATATATAAAGTTAATATGAAGTTTCATTTTCATCATCAAATTCGAATAAAATGGGTGTTGCAGTATTTATAATAATCAGTGGCAGGGTTTACTGCAGTTGTATTTCGTAAGAAATATTTGAAAGAAAGTTTTTAAAGATGACAAATTGCATATAAGATTCCTGAGTGTAATATGATCACTTTTGTTTCAAATTAATTTTGAATTGGTTATAATAATGTTCATTAAAAGGCTGCTGAAAAGGTTCAGCTGAGTTTTATTTAGATCAAACAAAAAACACGATGGCAAAATTATACAATTTTTTTATGATGAGAATCTATTTGAAATATTTATATATTTCAATGTTACATTTCAAGCATACCAAAATTCTGTCAAAATTGGTTGGATGAAGACCCAAGCTTTCAATCACCAAAAAGCAAGAGAAATCGAGAAATTAAATCCTTATTTACAGTATTTTAGCAAAACAGTTGCTGAATTTTGAAGAAATGCTTCAAACAGATTTTAATACCATTAATGATTTTACGTTCCTATATAAAATCCTTTTTCAATAATAATTAAAGTTCTGAGGAAATTCCTCACACATTATTGAAGATAATTCAAAATTATGTGTTATGAAATTATAATCGTAATTGAGTCCGTAATTATATTTTTTGAAAGCACAAGGAGTGTTTAAATGAAAAGGTACGAAACGACACTGGGTATAAATGAAGCATTTATTCAAAATATGTATCATAGTCCTGAGCACTACGATCCTATTGATTAATGAGCCGAAGGATTCCTGGTTCCCAGAAATCCTGTGGCCATGTCGAGACCCAGTCCTTCACCCTCCATGAGTAGCAGCGATATTTTGTTTTTGATGGACCTGCGTAGTCTTCGGAGTGTCTCACAGTACACATCGGAGTTAATGGATCTTCTGTGCTCGAGGAATTCAACAAGTAGCATACCTTGAACGGCGAATTGAAGGACACTGTGAAGGACTGGGTCTCGACTGGGCATAGGAATTCTGGAAACAAGGGATCCTGCGGCTCATTAATCAATGGGATCGTTGTGCTCAGGACTATAATGTATACTTTGAATAAATTCTTCATTTATACCCACAGTGTCGTTTCGTACATTTTCATTTGAACACCCCTTGTATGTTGAAATTTTTCATCATAAAGAAACGCAGGTAAAGTTACATTTCAGTCTGAAATTAAAATATTTTAAGCCGGAATATTTTTTTTTTACTTTTAGTTTTTTCAGAAGAAAATGTGTCCCTCAAAGGACTGTAGTATAACTAGAAACCATTATGCCACTCTTGTGCCGTTTTTTTTTTTCTACTCATTTACATTAAGAGCATAAAAGATATATTTCCTATCCACAATTTTCAAGTGCCTGAAAAGTATTTGTAACTTTGATAGTAATACAAAGATTTTCTCATAATCAACTCTCGATACTGACAGTCCGCTATAGTATTTTGACAGATGTCAGCCTTCTTAAAAGCTATAGATCAAAGCTGACTACCCGCATTCCGGCAATAAGTTTTTATTGTCCTTCAGGGTTTTTTCAGTACGGCAGAAACAGATATTCTTTGTCCAGGCATGTATTTGCAACTATTCAATTCCGATAAAGAAATCAGTTTTAAAAGCCTGTTATTGGACACTAAATTCAGTGAAAATGTACTATTGAAAAAACGATCTCCTCCCCCCCCCCTTCTCAGTTGTAAATTATGCCACAAAGAAAAGCAATGAGCATTTTCCTTTAAATATATTCAAGAATCCACAATACAATACACAATAAAATATACTTTGAGAAATACGGGTAAGATTTCAAAAGTAGCAGAAAAGGGTAAGCTCAAAGAAAGTCTTGGACATTTCGAGAACATTTAATGCTTTTTATTCAAAAAAGAATAGAATAAAAAACTAAAAACTTGAATTTGAATAAACTGGAAAGTTGCAAAAAATTGGAATGTCTTTATTTTTGCAATTCCGGGAAAAGTAGCTCCAGGTTTGGGACATTTTTTACAAATACATATGCTTTTAGAAGTGATATTTTTCTTGTAAAATAAATTCATTTTAATGTGCTATAAAATATATTCATTACAATTAAAATAATAAATCAAGCAGTTTTTATTATAAATGTAATCATTTTAAAATGTCTGATTATAATAATTTATAGGAATACACAAAAAGTTATATTAATAAATTAAATATATGATAAAATCAAACAATATATGATAAAATCAGACTCACGTACTGCCTCCTACATACCAGTAAACATTTGAAGTGTGGAAATGCATATTCTGTTTGTTTGTTTTTTGTCAGTTTTAATAATTGAGAGGGATATTGCCTGTTTGATGATTTGACGAATGAGTTTGCTTTTAGTATATTTATTGAATCTTAAAAATTTGTTTTGCCTCAAACTTTTCTTCAGAGAGGCATTTTCTTTAATTTCAAATAAAGAATTTCTATATCTGAAGAGGTATGAATTTAAAATTATTTTTTGAGATGTTCTAATTCTAAATATCAATTATTTTTTAAAAAATAAGAAATACGCAATTATCTATTATTTTTGTTTTTTGTTTTTTTTGGAAAAGCGTAAAAATAAGTCCAATAAAAAATCCTTAAAAGATTGTATAAGAATTGTCCCACCACCTATCATAAAGTTAATCTGCAGAAAAAAAAATATTGCTTCTAAGTGGTGACTTTTGAACAATATACTGAATCGAATACCTATCTTTTTACAGTTTGCCCAATAATGTATTTGCTCTTTGAAGTAACTATTCAACCATTCGTTTTGAAAATATTGAGATCTTAGAAATATTCCCTAGTATTAAGCATTTTTCTAAGAAATTTGTATTTACATTTTTATAGGAATTTGTATTTCTGTTATAATATTTAAAATATAAAGTCGTTTCTGATAAATATTAGGTGATTTTTTTTCCAAATGAAAAAATACACATGTACGTAAAATGTATTAGAACGTGCATTTGAATATCTACATATAAAAATTTTGAAATTTTTATATTTATTTTAAGGTACCGTAATTTATCTATTGACATTTTGAATATAAGAAAATGTAAAAAGAGATTCAAATCACATTAAATGAATTTATTTCTAGTAAAATATAAAAGTGGTATAACTTCTTTTCAGTATTCACATTTCCATTTAGTTTAACAGGTTTAATAGAATATGAACAGATGTCTGTTTATATGTATCCTTTTCATTTATTGGTGGAATGTTCACTACTGAAGATATTAATAAAATCTGCTTTTCAAAAAATTTTGTAAAAAAAAATAAAATTCATCTTAAAGGCAAATGTATTCATTTAGTGAAACCTAATAAATGTATATTTCATTTCTCGCATTTCGAGTTTGAGTGAGAAGTAAAACATTTCTCTCTTCTCTGCAGAATTCTATCAACAACTTCAAAAAAAAAACTTTTTTACTGAAAGACTTCACTGCATGAAAGGATCACTTTCTTTGAGAAAAAAAAAAAAAAAAAAAAATAAAAAAAAAAAACACACAAAAAAAAAAATCAATTTTTTCAAAAAAAAAAAAAAAAAAAAAAAAAAAAAAAACATCGGTTATTCAGAAATTCGGTTGCTCAAAAATAGACCAAACTATACCGCCTATTCGTTTCAAAATCACATTATTATTTACGCATCTTACAGAGTTCTTTCATCAAAATGCGAGGAAATAAAACGACGGGAAAAAGTAAGTCTTCTTGAAAGAAAAATACAAAGAAAGAAGGGGACCAAAGAAGTCCTTGGGTTATCGTTGCTTAGATATACTTAAGGATTCCTGCTAATCCGGAAAAATATAAACAAATGCTTATGGCTGTGATAGATATCATATGCTACAGAAGGGGGGAAATGCTTGGATAATGCGCTTATATAGGCAGATGGCTTAACACAGCTAAAGATAAGAGCAAAAACGTTGGGTATTAAACAAATCTATTGACTAATCCGGAACTTCAAAGATAATACTTAAAAAAATAAATAAAAATTTAACATAATGCGATGAAAAAATTTTCTGTTTAATTGTTGAAAATAGTTTTTCGCATGGAACATGAAATATGCGTTCCTAAATGATTTATAAAAGATTATTTTTTACATATATGTTTATTATTAGACAAAATGTTTATTACTTTTAAGAATAAAATAATATGAACGCATTAATTTATGAATTGAATAAAAGCAGTCTTCCGTAAATCACTCTGTGATGTTTGGCCGCCATTGGCGATGTCTGCGGAAAGGATTGGCAAAATTTGCGGCCGCCGTTGATTTGTTTTTTTTACATGATAATGAATAAAAGAGCTTGTGTGACGGAATGTTTGTTGTGTTTTTGATTTAAATTGATAATTTTAAGAAAATTATGAATGCTGCGTTTTATTTAAGAATACGCTCGGGTCATTACACTCTCCTTGTGAAATTTAAATACTCTATGCATTACAATATAAATTTTAACTCCATAAAATTATATATATTTAAATATTGTATGCATTTTAAAAATTATGTTTTATATTTCTCTTTTTTAATATTTTACATTGAAATTATTTTACCTCTGTTTTCGCGCATCATAATAAAAAAAATCAAATCTCTTAGGCCAGAAAAATCCGAACAACCCAAGCTACTACTATATAAAAGTTGATGGGAAAATCCTTCTTAAGACATATTGTTTGAAAAAGTAATTTTTATCTCAGTTTTGGTACATATAAATATATATATGTTTACCCAATTATTTAAAATTTCAAATGTATAACATCTGCGCGTACCATTGACTGTTTCATCGACAAAGCTATGATGCATCTCAATGCAAATAATGCTAATACACTAAATTAGGCTTATAAAAGAAAATGCCTAATCAATTGATATAAAAATGTTTAATAATTGTTCAAAATATTTAAAAATTCTTTAAAATACTTATGTTTAATCTACTGTAAAGTAAGAACTTGTACTTATGTTGTACTTGTATGTTGTAAATGTAAGAACTTGTATAAAATTTGCATATTCTTCAAAAATAAAATGAAATTTAAAAAAAAATGATGGACGTTTCTTTAATATTATGTACAAATATTGCTAAATATCTTTGTCTTCAATTAAAATAGTGACAACTTAAATCTTTACCTTCAATAAAGATAAGTATTTTTCTCGTGAATTGTCTACACTATTTCTAGAAAATATATTCCGAATTATTAATATTTATATCATTATTCTGTTACAAAAAAAATCCAACTTAGAGTGTAATGTGTAAAACTAAAAATCTTTGACTTTTATCATAAAAGAAGATGAATCGTCAAATCTTGCATAGTATTTACAATTGCAATAAAATTTATAAGAAAGGTGGTAAAATATATTCAAGCATGGCTCTTCAACCACCTACAGAAAAAGTGGCATATTTGATAAGAAATGAACTTTAAATCAATATGACTGTCCTCTCCAGTCTGCCGCCACAACTTGTCCTAGAGATAAATAAAGAACTAAAAAGATGGTGGCAACGCTTTTGAGACCATCTACTTGGGTTTCCTCGTGTTTCGGTTTTCGGAATACTCTGTTTTATTTTTCTAAGCTTTTGCTTCTTATAAAATAAATCTTGAATTTTTAAACTCATTTTTTCAACATTTTTTTATGATAATATAGTTGGAATTTACAATTCAAATGAATTGTGGGTGTGAATTTTTTTCTGTAATAAATAAATGTAAAAAAATAGTAAGTGAAATATTAACATCAAACATCTCAAAGATTGCTTCCTCCATCTTTTTGGGTCGTACCTAAAATTTCAACTTTTTAATCGTCTAAAATAAGTAATCATACAAATGATATCCATTTTCAATTTCTTGAATGTAATTGATATCGAAATGTATTTTATGCAGTACAAAAAGGAAGGCTGGGCTTTGATATATTTCAATCTGTTTCATAGAAATATTGTATTATCTTATTGTTGGACCTTGTAATTTTGAAGCCTGATTAGAAGTAAAGGGTGACATATGAGCAAGTACTCCCTTCTTCAAATTTTCGAGTTAAAATAGTAGGAATGTTTTTGACTTAAATAAATTTATCAGGCATCAGGCCCATTTCCACTGTAGTTATTCGCTACATTCAAGTTTAGAACTTTGAATCATTCAAACTAAAAGTCTAATAATTATTACTTAGCCATCACAGTCAGTGTAAAAAATTAGAAAAGTGGCAGCTTATATTTGAATATAATTGAAAAACGTTTAAATTATATTCTTAATTAATGCTTTTAGTAATAAAAATAAGAGGAATGCAAAATTTTAATTTTTTATTATCAAGATCAAAAGAAAATTTGGTAAAAAGATTCACAATTAATCTCCAAATGTCTAAATAAATTATTAAGCCAAGGCAGCATATCCTTTTTAGTGAAGGATATGTAAGGAAACAAATTCTTCTTTGTGATTCTCACTATTGGGGATAGAGTAAGTTGCCCTGAATTTATTTCCAACTATCAAAATTAACTGAATTGATCACTTTCTGTAAGATAATTTTATTTACAAAAAATTCTTAATAAATCTCCTTCTAAAAACTATTATTTATACATATATAATTCATTTTGCATTTCATTCATTTCATTCTAAATAATTATTACAAGTAGTTCTAAATCATTAAATGGCAGAAGTAATAATTAATAATAATTTTATAATAACCTAACTTTGTATAACTTATGAAGAATGATTTACTTAGAATTCAAGTAGACAGATAAATTTGATGAAATTAAGTACAAAATTGTTGATTTTCTATAGAATTCTTCAAAATTCTTTCCTTGAAAGTTTTGTAAAAATGTCATCTTTATTTTTCTGAACAAAAACATACTAATAATTAATCATTTTTAGAAGCGCTATTTTATTAGTTTCCAGACTCATAAACAATTATTCCTCGTAATGACTATATAAGCAAAATATATCATCAAAGTAGAATTCGTCTGAAAAGGCGATTAATTTTAATTACAAACTTTAAAACGTGCAACTCTGAAAGGTTTAACAAAAATATTTTAGTAATCCTAATTTGTAATGTCTCTTAGCATGTAATTAACCGTCATTTTTGCAATGTTTCTATATAAATTGTTTTATTATAGTTTATTCGAATAATTCCGTGAAAGTAATGAAATTCACTCCCCCCCCCACCCCCCAATTAGAGCTCTCATTAATGTATAAAAATTCTCCTCCATAAATCTGCAACAATGCATTGACCTAGAATATCTTAACATGTTATTAATTCAATTAATTTTGTTCAAAAAATATTAAAATTCCTATGAAAAATAGTAATTTTATAAAGTCATTTTTTGTTATTTTACCTTTTAAATTTTTGATAATTGCCTCGCTAATTTTCTATTAATGCTTCTATTAAATTAATGTTTAATTTAATTTAAATAACAAATTAAATTAAACATTAATTTTTCATTCTGTTTCATTCATTTTGATTTTATTCAATTATTAATACTTAATGCATTAATTAATTTATATTACTTCCTGATTATATTCGATAACATAAGTTATTACAAATACTTGCATATTTTATTTCCAAATTAATTCTTATCTTGATAAGAATATTCTTTTAGTCTAACATATTATCTTAGTATTTTATCTAATTTTTATTTTATTGCTATAATGTTGAATCATACATTGTGTAAAAATTGCTCTGTTTATGCATTTACCCACTCGGTAAAACATAGGTATGGTCCCCTCAACAAAGTAATAAATCTGGGGTTGTTCAGATTTTCGTTTCGAATATCAAAGATTTAAAGTAAAACAGATAACACTTGAAATACGATACATCAGTATATTTTGTAGTGTTTCATATTTGTTTCTGCAATTTTATTATTAAAAGCGTGAAAATCCATCAGTTTTATTTTTTCTTGAGAATTTTATTAATGAATTAATTAAAGAAGCATCCATGAAAACGCTAAATTACACTAAATCAATTTCCTAAATATGACAAAAAATATTAAATGACATTTTAAAAATTGAAATCCACTATCGCAAGTTTCAAATTATCATGTGAGAACAATATAGTACGAAATTATAGAATAAAAATTGAGTATTGAAATTATTGTTCCTTAAATGAAATGCATTGATAAATAGAAATATCAAAATTAATTTAAAAAATAGTATTGAACTCTACACTATGATCATTCTGCTAAGATATTTTTAATAAATCTGTTAAATGCTTTTGATTCAGAAACTAATCTGAAAGGTTAGAGATTTGAAATATTTTCTCATATTTCTGGTCCCGATCAGAAAAAAAATTCCTACATTTTATGATTTCCAGAAAATCCTATTCTTAGTTTTTATACCTAAGCATTTTAAGGCTTCAAAAACTTCTATTCAAAGCAACATCATGTTCTCACATGATAATAATTAATTCTTACAACACATGTAATTTATATATAAATTTTTATTACATTATTAAATTTATTACAAATTCATACAATAAAGTATTAATTAATAAAATAATTTTTATACCACATTTAAATTAGGTGTAAAAAAATGCGAAAGTTTTTAATTTGATTTGTACTTCTTCTGTACTGTAAAAGGAAAATATGTATGTTATATTAATTTTGGAAATTTAACATTTTAAGGCTTTAAAAGCCACTAACCTAAACAACATCATATTTTCACATGATAAAAATTTATTTAAATCTAAATAAATGCGAATTTTTTAAATTTCAATTCTATTTTTCCTTTGTTATAAATGTAAATAATGTATGTTATATTACTTTTAAAAATATATACTGTATTGAAAAAAATCAACATTTCTTAAATCTTTATTATTTTTGTGTATCCGTTTTCCGTTTAGACGTTCTTCCCTAAAATAGGAATGCTAATTATGGCTTTGGAATTACTATTTGCTTGAGAAATTAAAGAATAAATTTGGGAACAAGTTTCGATCATTATTTTGTGGATATTGCGATTGATAATGTTACATTTCAAAAAAACATCTTCTGATGTTTCACCTAATAGAAATCTCTGAAATGAGTTCAAAGAAATAAAATAAAACTTTTCATTGTAAAGAGCTTAGTGATTTATTTCAGACAAAGCGATATAATTTTTAATGCACTTCAACTTATTATATCTTTGAGAAACGTGATTGCCAGTCAAGTTGATAATTAAAAAATTGAATTATTATTGCTTCAAATATTTACTATAGAAATAAATGAAAATAAATCACTGCAAATCGAAACAGTTTTAATGAAGTAGGCTCATTCGTGCTATTAATCTTCATCACTAACATTTGCTATTATATATTTTTTTATCTTTATTTTAAATTGCATTAAATACCATTTATATAGAGTAAAAAGTATATTTATATTTTAATCACTAATATTTATTATTGTATATTGATATCCTTATTTTACATTTTATTAAAATATTATTAATACATTATATATATATATACAAAATGTTTTATTTGATTATAAACAATTTATTTCGGAGTCATTGATTATTTATATAAAAAATGGATATGCTATATATATTTTATGATGGTATATTGATTCTTTGTTCAATTGGTACCATATTTTAAAATTTTGATATCATTAAATATTTAAAATTCGCGTTTTCGCATAAAGTACATTAAAGGATTCGTCTTAAGCACCGAATTAAGATAGAATCGTAAGAGTTGATTTGAATAAGCACTCAAAACTCTTCTACGTAAAATTAATTGTGGTACAGAAAATGAGGATCAGCTTAAAATATGAAAATTCGACTTTAGTTCATCTATGGGATGTTAATTATTCGATGTAGGTATATATTTTCATCGCTATTTCAATGAATTGAAGGAAATAACTGCTTAGATGAATGGAAGCAGATCACTATTCTGATTAATGGAAACAATTTCTGTGCTGTTATTAATCCACATATAGCTGATAACTGCAAGAGTTTATTTTCAAAGCATAATCTCTAGCATATTTTTAAATTTATGATTCACAACGGCAGTAAAACGACGTCAAGTGAACGTGAACATGATTGGATGCCAGAAATCGTATAATGTTACAAGCTGTAATACTCTTGCATCGGAGTTCAGTAGTGATGCCTTAACAAGAGTTGCATCCACATTGTGCAAAGAATGCTTGCAATACGGCTTTAAGGTCAGCGGCCATCTTGAATTACAAGTAATAGTATTCTTGCTTGTAACATCGGTATTCAATGGTGTGCCTCAACCAGAATTGCCTCCGCATTGGGTAACGAATTTTCTTGATTGATTATCGAGCAGTGTAAATGTATTGTTATTATGAATGATTGAGTCTGCCTTCATAGATTCCATAGATGTGTTTTACAGATAAAATACAAGATGAATTTCAAAAACATCTCACACATTACTTTCATTAGAATATACCTTGGGACATAATTTATGTAATAAAGTAAACTAATTCGAAAAGGCAGCAACATAATATTTTTAAAATATAGGAATGATTGTCACGTTCTTGCAAATTACTTCTCAGATTTGAACGAAGTGTTTCATATTTTTATATGAAATAATAAGCAAATTAATAAAATTTAAAAGGGTTATTTAATTATTCATCATAAATCTAATAATTACAATAATATTTAATATAATTCTCTCACATAAGATGTGGACTATGACCTTAATATTTTTTTTCATTTTTTATAATATGTCTAACACTGAAATAATTTCGAAATATTTTTCTTACTTACATAATTTAATATTTTGAAATTTTTCAGTCATACTTGAAAGCTTTTATAAAATTATTATCATAATGATTTTTACAATTATTAAATTTAATCCGTTTTAAGAGAAAATACTGATGAAAATGAAACATTCTGTATCTACAATAGATATAGTATACATTCGAATAAAAACTACTATAATTTTACTTCTCAAGTGGTACTGAATAGCAATTTACTTTTTCGTAAAGAATTCTGAACAAAATTTACATTTTAAATACTGTACGGATATTTTAGAAAATAATTAAATATAATGTGGATTTAAACTTTGTTCAAGGAAAGTAATCGACGTTTTAAACATTAATATTTCGTTATCTTGAATGAAAAATGTTTTAAATATTGTGCTGTTAAAAAATGCAAAATTATAATAATGAATATTGAGTATGTTAAACATGTTTTTCAATGAGAATTTTTCGAATACTAGGAAAATAACGTTAACTAGTAAGGAGTTTTATTTTTTAATGAATAGATAAATATTACGTGATTAAAATAGGGTAATTTTTGTAAAGTACTTTTCTTATTAAATAAAATTAATAAATTAGAAATATATTAAAATAGAGCCGGTCTTCCTATTGTGGAATAATTATGTAAAACTTGAAGTTACCTGCATATTTATATGAATTGTTTGTTGCTGCGCCCTATTTTATGAATTTCTCATAAAAAGATATGCTTTATTTAAATTCCACTAACGGAAGATATCATCCTATGGCATGCAATCATATAGAGTCAAACTTCTTACATTAAACATTGAGAGCCTAGTTAGTTTTAAAATATTCTATATGGTAAAATTTTGTCATAAACTTCATTAATAGTAAAAGCAAATTCCTCTCTCTCCGCATGTATATATTTGTTTGTTTGTGTGTGTGCGTTTATACATGTGTATATGTGTGTGGGTACCCTTCATGATAGACCGTTAAACCTAAGATCATAAGATCAAGATAAAGACCATAAAACCTTAGATTCAATTTTTGAAATTTTTCCGTTAGAAATGACTTAATCGTAAGTATTAATTTGTAAAATGTTTTCAAAGTACAGCAAATTTATCAGAAGTGCGAAACCAATTTTTATAGTTTCTACTTCCTGCCTTCGATACAGTACATTTTTTTCTATAATTATTTAAAACTATTATGGGCAAATGCATTCCAAAAAATGTACAGAAACAACACAAAATATTAAATAAATTTTCTGTATTTTATTTTAAAATTTGGACTGAAAGAACATTGAGTTGGCATTATGACTACCAGTGTACCAAATTTCATGATTGTAAAGATGATAGATTTATCTAGACATAATAGTACATACTAGTACAATCCCTTTATAAGCATTAGTATATTGTAGATATTAATGATAATTTAAACTTCATACTTTTTTTAATCTTTATTTCAAAGTGTAGATTTCTGTATGAAATGCCTTCTTCAGCATGTTATATATCTACTTGAAATTTATCTGCATTTCCCAAATATTTTTTTCTGCTTAATAATCTTCAAAAATGTTTTTTCAAGATTTTATGTTGAAAGAAAATGTAATAATAATAATGATAATAATTACAAACTCTTTTCTTTGAATTAATAAGTACATAATTTAATTTAATAAATGCATAACTACTTTGAAAATGCAAATAATAAATGCTCACTGAGATTATTGATTTACGTATAAAAAATAAATTTTGAGAAATATTAAATGGTAATGTCATTATTCTATATGATTATTCGTACTTGAACTTAATTAACTAAAATCAAAATAAAATATCGTCAATTTAATTAATGATAATAATCGAATTAACAATTTCTCAATACTATTCTATCAGCAGTTTTTTTAAATAGTAAATTTGTTTCCTTTCCAATGTTTATGATAGGGCATCTATATTCTCTGAAAAAGTTTTCATCCACATACTACCACCTACACATATGAGATAATATTCAATGTTTTTTTTCTTTGCATTCTGGTGTTGAAATTCGCTGGTACAAAAATAACTTGTGAAAGTATGGACCACAAAATAATAAATTATATTACTCGTTATTATAATAACTTGATTTTTTCAAAATAAACCGCTCAAGTTTTGGTTATTTTATCATGGATGCAATAAATACATTTCTTTTCTTCTAAACACATTTTAATTGATAAAGGACTTTTTTATATATTCTGGAAGTAATATGGTTAGATGTTAGATTAGTTGAATTTAAAAAAACAATACCTATTTATTTTCCTTCAAATATTGAAACAATTGCTTTAAATGTAGAATATTTTACTGTATATTCAAATATATGCATTTAAATATAATATATACTTTCTAGTAAATGAAGTATAAAAAGGGAAGTATTCTTATTGCCAAAAAATTCTACCATGAAATTTACGCAAATCTTCACATTTTAGCCACTTTCAGAAGAAAATACAGATTTTTCGAATTATATTTGTCTGTGCTTTTGAACATATTTAATTAAAACATTTTTAATTAGACAGATGACATTTTTTATGTGGTATTTACACCAAATGTGTAGTCCATCATATTTAGAAAGAGATCTATAAACAGCAATCTTTTCTGCTTGTATCTTTATTTCAGTGCAGGTTAACATACTAACTACAAAATGTAAAGAGTTAAATGAATAAAATTTGGAATATAATTTTAGTACTGAAATTACATATGATTATAAAACATTGAATACAATTTTTTTAAGGGTTATATCAGCTTCGTAAAGTGCATTTGCATGCATGTTGATGAGATAGCTAAGACATAAGAAGGCTTACATAAATGAAATTTGGTATCCGGTTTTGTTACGAAATTGTTGGAATGTGCAAAATTTTAGTATCACTTTGTAGAAAAACAAAGACTCTCAAAATGCATACTCCATTTTCTACACTAGACTAGGAAACATTAAAGTTCATGATGCGTATAAAAATATTAGCAATCGTGTCATTTGCTGTCTTGCTTGAGGCTCCTAAATTTTATAAAGGTGAGAAGAGAGATAATCCTTTTATTATGGAATCTGCAAGTAAATTCAGAGGAGGTCACTCCTTTTGGTATATTCTTGAAATATCAATTTTATAAACTGAAAAGAAGAACGAAGTTTTGGCAATAACAAAAAGGGGGGGAACTAAGTTTTCAAACAATGATTAAAAGAATCTGCAAAAAAAATTTATTTTCTGTGAATGATAATATAAACAACATGAACTGCATTCTCTTGTCGGCTCTGTTTTCTAAAATGCATCATAATACGAAATGTTAAACATCAAAATGACTTCGCACTGGTGCATCATACAAGTTCGTAAAGGAACAAAGACAGTTGTCCAGTAATGTCATTGGCGTAATTGCAGTCAATATTACGAAGCATATCCAAAAATAGCCCACATGTTGCTTCAAACGAGAACCGAAATTTTATTAAAATTAATTGTTGAGGAATTATTTACTATATTGTTGCGGAAGAGAGAATCCACGTAGCTATTCACTAAAGTCTAACCAAACGCCTTATATTTACCACTATCTCCTCACTTTAGCAACATCCAATTGCTGAATCACTGTTGTACGACTGGCTACTCAACACACAAATTGATGCTGCTTTAATCCTTGTCACCAAGACTTTGCGCATGGCTCAATTCTTATTGTGCACTAATTCCTGGAGCTCCACTCAACGATTGCACTTCGCTGGACTGATACAACTAATTCATCGCTGACTCAGCACATATTAACTACACGACGGCTTGGACTGCTGGCTATTTAAAGCTTCCGATGACAGACACAGAGGGTTCTCGAATAGTCAACATAATTCGCCTCCTAATGGTCTACCGCTAAAATTCTCGATAATTCTATCATCATAGATTTTGTTTCCAAAGCCACAAAGTTCTTCACCAAATGGTAGCAAGTTTGACACCTAAACTGGGGGGGCATTGATCCGGGATCTGATCAGTATCTAGTAAACTGTCCGTAAAACTTTCTTTTTTACGATGGAATTATTTGTGCTGGGAAGCAGCATTACAAACTTGCAACATTTTGTAAAACATGTTAAAATTTTGCTGTGTAAGCAAAATACAGCGTTTCCAACTGTGATAAGCAACTTGCATTTTGCAGACTATTTTATCTTTGATTTTCGGTTGTTTTTTTTTTTTTTTTTTTTTTTTGCTTTAAAACGAATCCCAAAAAGCAGCAACTGATTACAGAAGAATGCTAGTTTTTTTTTTTATTTTCTATATTTTTCCTGGCAAATAAACTCAATCCTAATTTCCGTCTTCGCCTAACAATCCTAATTTCCTCCAAAAGCAAGTCAGCGATACGAACAAATATTTCTTTCTCTCTAAGTTAAAATTCCACTTATAGCTCGAAATTTTAGAAATTTAATTCATGAAATTATTTTAATGAAATAAAAAATATAACTTTGCGAAATATTATAACTTTTAGCTTAATAACTATGGCTATTCAAATTTGGATTTAAAAAAAAGTGCATAATACGACATTTCGAATCTATGTCCTTAATGCGTACTCTGTAGCCAAACCGATACGCAACGTTCATAAGTACCTCTAAACGAATGAAAAAGATATGGATGAGGTAACCAAAATATTCCGTTTGAAATCTCAAGATAAGTAAAAATTAGTGTGATAAGAAAACAAAAAGTTTAGCAAAGCGTAACCAATATTAAATAAAAAAATCGCCAAGAATTGCTGTATGAAAGTAATACAATGCGTATTTTGTCAAATTCTAATAGGTACTCGGGCTCAATAAAGGGCGTATTTTTAATACTGAGCCAATGCCAGGAAATTGCGTTAAACAGTATTAGGAACAAGAATCTTCAAAATAGACTCAGTATTGTTCAATACGATAATTAGTACTGATCATTATTACAAAAATCTTTCATTTTTTACTATTTCAATTCTTTAAAGGAATATTATACATTTTTTTTTAATCTTTAATATCTTATAACTTTTAACGAGCAATTCTTGTATTATATAAAATTTATTTCATGCATCCGGGAAACGACACTAAAATTAATATTTAAATAAGGTTTTGCTTTTTAAGTTTATCTATATAGGTGTCTATCCTCAAAAAACTCAATTTCATGCAGAAAAAAAAACATTTTTATAACTAACTATTACAGCCATTTTCTATCTGCTCTTGTGGCGACAATGCCATATAACACCATCTCGAAATTTTGTGTTGTGCTTGCATTGTTGCCATAGGAGGATAAATTACTGGTACAACAAAATTTTGTGAGATGAAGTACGATTGAAAAATATTCATATGTGATCAGTATGTAATTTGTATCTAAATATTTTCTTCAAAAAACAGGATTTTGCAAAGAAAAAAAAAACAGCCTAGCGAAGCTTGGTCTATCATATATTTATATAATGTAGTGCTAATTAAATAACTGATTATTTTTTAATTAATCATTAATATTGTCTGAAATTCCAAGCAATATATTTAAAAACTTTTGCAAAAAAAAAAAAAACTTCCAGAATTAAATTTAAAATAGAGTTAGTTCCTGTCGAATTTTATAGAACTTTTTAGCAATTTTTAAATAAATGCAGGAAATTAAGAAAAAAAGTTATTGTCTTTCTTAACGCTCTATGGATAAATCCGAGTTCTATTTTTTCAGTATAAATCTATGAGAAATGAAGACAAGAAAAATTCTCCTCCTGTTAGAGTACGTTTTAGAAGGAAGTACGGAGGGTTAACTCGGAGATTGATGAGATGGCAGTTTGTTTGGAAGGCACCGAGCTTATATAACTCAGTCCCTTTTTGTGTATGTGCTGATATCTTTTCTCGAAAATTACATGAAAAAGAAAGAAACGCCTTATTTAAAATGTCTTTGTAAACAAAACAAAAAAGTCAGAGATATAACAATTTGAAAGACAGAAAAGGAAAATTTCTTTAAGTATAAATAAAAAAAAAATATTGTTAAATGTAAAGAAATAAAAAAAAGTATTCAACCCTTTATTTCTTCAATATAATATAGATTTTTTTTCAATATTTTTCCGAATCTTGCTAATGACGAAGCAGAAAAATACGGAAACGCACTGAATCTTTCACACTTACAAAATATTTACAAAAAGGTGCAGTACTTTCATAAAAGTTATGAATTTGTATTAACGTAGGACTATTTATAAAATAATAGGTGAAACATTCGCTAATTTCGTGTATTTATCGACTTGTTTCTTAATATGTCTACCACCTTTAATTCAAATTTGGAACTGCAAACGCTTAAACAAAAATTCTTTCTTTAAAATGAAATAACTACTTTTTTTAATTAATGTCTTAAGTGTAACTAAATGAAAATATTTTCTAAGCTTAAAGTGTGATTTGACACATGATAGTTTTATTTTTAGCCATAATTTTCTTGTCAAAATTAAACTACTTTTTTTAAAGTGCTGAAAACCCAATGACATGTATTAAATGCATTGCAAAAATTGTATTCACAAGTTGACCATCACCACTACTGGCGCCATTGTTAATACATCATTGAAGTTCCTAACCAAATCCAAAGAGTAACGAAACCATCCTTTGTTATCATTATATCATTCACTGTAATCAATATTTGAGTTTTATTGCATTCATGTTTGAATCTTATGATTTATTCATTGTCAATAGAGAGGATATTAATGCCATGTCTGTTTTTTCTCTATGCATTAACGAATAAAAAAATTTTAACAACATTTTTTTATTTCTATTAAATTAATTTGTAATGCTCACATTTCTTCCAGCTGCAGCTATATTTTTAAACTGCTGAAAAGTTTGCAGCAATGCAGGTAAATTCCGCTCATCCTTTTCTGATCTTCATAACTGTGACTGCAATTTCAGAATTTTCATGTTAATGCTGGTAAACAGCATAACAATTCTTTCTTAAAATTACTTTTTAAATAATTTTTCACAAAGATATATCTTAACCAATTTCTTTCACTTTAAAGATTACTTTAATAGTATATTTTTGCACATCATTTTAAGAAATGATTACATTTATAATTTTATAAATATAATTTCATCATGCAAAATTACTTTTTTTATAAAGAAATATGTTTATAGTTCTAAAAGCAACAACAAATTACTTAGTGAAACATTAATTTCCATTAAATTATTTTTATTTCCTTTAGGCATAAAGTTTTAAAGAGAAACTGTTCTAAATTGAAATGTATGAATTAGAAAAAGTAATTTACATGATTTAAAAATACGACGGTAGCATTAAATATAATTTTATTAATCTGCATGACATGAGTTATAAATAATAATCAAAATAAAAATGTGTGTAAATTTTTTTTTACATTTTTATTAAATTCCGTAGCACCAAGATGCTCAAATTAAAGTATTAATGAAGGTTTTAATTCCCCTAAGTTCTTGACTACTAATGAAAGTTTTTATTACTTGTAAGATTTCATTTCCAAAAAATTTATATATCGAAAATTATAACAGCTACATAAATTTAGCACAGATACATTCAACTTTTTTTAAAAACTCACGTAATCAGAACTCTTCCGTAACAGTTTTAGTCGAAGTTGGCATTATTTTTCTTTAAAAATTATATTTATAAATTTTTTTACTTAATTTATATAAATACTAGCCGCCTTTGGCGACCAGCCGGTTTGTCAGTATTACCGCTCGCTACAATTTTCAATTAATTATTTTAAGTAACTGGTCTCCTAATAGATTCTCAAACAAAACATTTTTAATCTTCAAATTTTGATAGTCATACCAAACTTTTACTGTTGTTTAGATCGTTTCGTTCGATTTACTATATATATTTTGCTAATTTGTTGTCATTTCCGGTAAAACTTCAACTTTAATTTAAAGTGAAAATGATGAAATTGCAATTCATATGAAGATATTTTTTAATAAATCCAAGCGTTTTATTTAATTTATCACCTTTATTGTTACTTATTATTATTATTATTATTGTATATGCGTATTGCAAACAGAATCGCTCGGTATTTAAGTCTTATGTGAACTACAAAATATTTTTCATAATTTATGTAATATCTCAAAGAATAATTCACAAAAACCTTCGTAGATTCAGCTTAAAATACAGTTTTTAGTTTTGCTTTCAAAAGGATTGAAATGAAATCAATAATAATATTTTGTTCCGGCCTATAAAATATATTTCATAAATTATGAAGTATAAATTTAATGCAGTAAGTTATCATATTCTGAGAAATATTCTGGACACACCAAATTTTAAATAAATGAATGAATGTTTCTATTTTCCACGATCAACTAAGACTTATTTATGAAGTTTTAAATGTTAAAAGTTTAGAAAAACTCAACATTTTCATAATCTTAGGCCAATTAATCTTGAGAAACCTGAGCGCTGATTGGCGTATTTTCTTTCGAACGATCGATGGAAAATCTAAAATTATCTTTTTTTTATTGAATAGTCATATTAAAGTTTTCATAAATCAGTCAGTTTAAGTGATTGATTTAGTACATTGGAAATTAACTCTTTTTATTTAAAATATTAGTGTTTCAAGAACATTTTGTTAATTGGGATTTCCACAGCAGAAGATTTATGTAAAATCAAAAATTCGTTATTTATTAGAGCATTTATTGAATCAAGTTACATAAAATATAATCATTTTCCATTTAGACCATTTAAGCAGATCTGTGTCTTACTAAAGGTTTACAAATTAGCTGTGTGGCCCTGAGTTGAATGGATATCCTGTTCATATTAAACAAAATTTGCCTTAAAAGAAAACTGATTTATTGGATTAATAATATAGAGTGTAAAAGATCATAAAATAATTTTTATTGAATTTATTTTTTAGAAAAAATAATATTTTATATTTGTTTCATTTCCTACAGACACGTGCCGAAAATTATATTTTTGCAGATTTCATTTCCAAAAAGATTTAATTTATTTTTAATTGGAGCTTTAATCAATATGATGGCAACACTTTTAAAAAAGCTAATTTTTTTCCCATGAATGCGAAACGTGCTCGTGCAGCTTAAATTTTATTTTTATTTTGTACGAAAAAAATTGTTGGAAAAATATAGTTAAAATATTTATTTAAAGATACATTAAAAATAGAAATTTAATTTTAAGTTTAAAATATTGGTATCATTTAAAAGATAAATCTTTGATCTTTAACTTCATGTAAAAATCCTTTTTGTGCGGTAATATTTTCGGAAGTTATAGCAGAAACACGCCAAAAATTCTCTTAATTTTTAAATAAATAAAATTATAATTAAAAATTCGCAAAAATAAACCCCAGATGCACATTCCCGGCCTCCAAGGTATACACGTGCCAAATTTGGTAGCTGTAAGGTTAATGGTCTGGCCTGTAGAGCGCCAACACACACACACACACATTGAGCTTTATTATAAGTATACATTTAATATTGACTAGCTAAATCTAAATAATGTCAATTGAGAAGATAACCTGCGTACTTCAAAATAATTTACTTCAATACTATATTGAATTACGATCACTAAATTAATTTTCAAATCTCTATAATGTATTTAAATAAATAAATGTGAAGTTAATTATTGATACATTTCTTGAGATATTTTGATAGAAACATCTAGTTGATAAATTATTTTTCTTTGGTGCCTTAATTCTTCTGAGAGTGATTTTATACATTTTAAGTTCAAAAATAGTGAAGTTATGTCAAATATTTCCTTTACTTCCCATGTCCTATCTTATTTCGTATATCTTTTAATACTACGATTATACTATTTTTTTAAAATTTAAATTTTAGCCATATGTTTACCTTTTTATTATATAATTCCCATAAAATCTCATTTTAGATAATATGAAGGAAATAATTTAACTTAACAAAATCCTTTTACTTTTATCGTTCGGCTTTCATAACAATTTAGAACATTTGAAAAAACTCTAGTGCAAACAAGAAACACCTTTCTAATCAAAATTTTAAAAATATATATATTGTATTCTCTAAGTCATGCAAAATTTTCTTTTTGAATTTTATTGCATATCTATTTAAATAAATAAGAGTTTTTGAAAAATGTAATCGGATGTAATCACTCGATTTTTAATATGTATGAATGAAAGTGAATTTGTAATGTTCATTTTAAGTATTTCAATAACTTAAATAATAATAATAATTTCACCATTTTTATTTACGATGAATTACTTGTACAAAGCTGTATAATTCCTTCTTGTATTTTTCGACTTAGTTTTTTACTTAAAAAATATTTTGAATAAAATACAATTTGCTTGAAGCATTCTATTTAAATTTTTTAAAATGATATTTACATCTAATTTTTTATTCATATGCGAATCGCAGAACAAAATAGCACCCATAATCATTAAAGTTTGAAATTAAATTTTGCCTACAGATTGGTTCAGTTCAATCTAAATGGCAAGGATAAATATTATGAATATGAGATTAATCCCTATATTTTCTTTTATCGTGTTATTTACCATTTTTATAGAAATGGGAATAATTTATTTATGAAAGAAATAACAACAGAAGCACTTTAATATGTATCGATTGAACTTAAAGAAAATGCCCTAAAAATGTTGTTAAAAGCTCGACGCTTTTAGTGACAGTTGATTCACAAAATTACTGAACGAAACAAATTACTCTGCATTAAGTAAAACTCGTGATTTTCTTAAGGGAATATTTTAAAACATGATATTGTGAAACATTTTTAAAATGTGTTATTCTAGTAGCTTTACACCTGTTCAGTATCATTGAATATGTGAACATCTGTAATCGTCCTATCACATCGTCCTATGACAATGCTATTAAAAACGTATCTTTACTGATAATTCGACTTCGAACTTTTAAAATAATGCAATTTCATTTTCTTATTCCTCATTTAAACTATTGAAATTTTAAATAGATTTCTTTTACCTTTGCTTTCAGCAGTGGAAGGCCGAGATGAAATGTTTGAGTAATCACAAACGATTTGAATATAGAAAGAATAATCAAATTTAATATTGAAATTTATGCAAGATAATATTATTTTTAAAAAAATGACGAAATTCAGCGAAAGAAATTGTAAGACAATGAAATTGACATACTTTAAAAGACAGCTTTTAAAATTTTAAAATGCTTTAAGAATCATAATGGTAGAAATGGCTTGATATATCAAGAAAAACGCAAAAATATCGATATATTTTTGAATAATTAAAATTAGAAATTTAAAAAAAATTACTCCAATGAGCAATCAAACATTCTAAAATATATCTGAACCAAATTTGGTGTATCCTGTTTTAAAGGTTTGTATAATTGAGTGCCAACATTCACAATCAAACGCACATTCTTCTTTATTTTTATTAGAGATTTTACTTATACTTTTTCTAATTGTATAGATGTATAGCTTTACAATTTTATTATATAACAAATGTATATTTATTTCAATAATTGAAATTCATCATAATTGATTATTAAAAGTCACTGAGTAATATATCTACTCATTTATTTTAAAATTGTGAATTTAATTTAATGCTAACTAAAGGTGAGGTTTCCGAAAAATTAAAAAAAAATTAGATTCTTTAATATTCGGAATAAATATTATTCTTCCAGACTTTAAATTATTCTTGCTGTCTTTTTTTCGATGTCAAACTTGGATTTGTATAATAAATATATAATGAAAAATATAAGCTATAGATTTATAGTTTACATTATTTAAATATAGTGAAAATGTTATTGAAACAATAATCCTAATTTTCTTCAGAGCATATTTAATTGTGAAAGAAAGCTAAAGAAGACGAATGATGAAAAGTATTGAGTATTATTATGTTATTTTTCTGTATTATAAAGCATTATTACTAAAAAATATCACAGTTAGAAAAGCACTTTGGTTCTGTAAACTGCTATTAACCACATTATCTCTTTTTCTGCATTTTATAGCCACACATTTATTGTTATTTTACAGAATGTAATACTGAAAGAAACCAACATAATCTCAACAAAATTATTCTAATATTTTTCAGATGATACATACAAACAGCAAATTAAATTATTAGATCGTTTTGTTCAGAAAATTGATTTCCTTTCAAATAAAAGGTATATGCCGATATATATTATATCAATTCTGTATTCCCAACTGCAAATAATATTTATTTTTAAATTCGAAGTGTAAAATAATACAGCTTTAGAATAATACTACAAAAGTAATAACCATAATGGTTCCATAAGTTGAATACTTCGCTTTAAGCCCAGAATATAAATATATGGCAATGTTTTTAATCCAAATATTGAATTCACCAGTTTTGGAAAAACTAATATTTTATCGTTCATTTTGAAAATTTAGATATAAAATTAATGATATTCGATCTCATATTATTGGCTTCTTTATATATTTAGTTTACTGAATTGGTTTTATGAAAATGCATTAGCCCATGAAGTAATATATTTGAAAATATAGCTCGAGATTCTTATAGCTTTAATACTTCTAACTTTATACTCATTTCTCTTTTTCTCAAGTAATTTTTTTTCACTCGCGTTTTTTTTTCTTTTTTAAGTAATAAACCTAAGACATGAAACAGTTCAATTTATTTGTAAAATATATCTTTAATTTTTTGAGATTAACAGCTTACACACATATATAAAAATATAAAATGTTAGCGCATATATTTTTTTATATAATAATGATTTAAATATATAAAAACTTACTTATTTAGCCATACTTCTGTAATTTATAAAATTTTATCTCACCATAGATAAGAGGATAAGAAGTTGTCGTGTAAATAAGCAGATTCTCACTACCTATAATTGTCTTAAGTTTCCCTCGTGCCGATGTCGGGTCGTATTCCTTCATGGATTTTCGTGTAGTAAAATTGTAAAATTAACAAGTTTTTTTTTAATTTTCCGTTTAATTTATTTAATTACATATTGTGTGATTTGAGAAGGATGAATGTTTTCAAAATCAATAATATGTTTATAACATTGAAGTTAAAATTGCAGTTACAACTTTTTCTTTCGAATATTTTACTAAGGTATCTTTATTTTCCGAATTTATTTGCTAAAATAAACATCCCTGCCTTGGTAAAGAATGTTGCTGATAAAAAAAATATGTACTCTGAAATTCTTTACATGGCTTTTAGTTATAAACCATCAGAATTATATTTTTCCATCAAACCGAAATTTTATCATATGACAAGTTCGTAATTGGTAACAAATTTTTCCAATTCCCTATTTTATTAAACTCTGTATTGTAAATTCAATTTGTAAATATTTTCAAAACCGATTATTTCACCTTTCTGTTTCATTTTCAGTAGATTCCTGTAGGAAGATTACCTATTGAAATTGTTCTCATGACAAGACTTCAGGAAAATATCTTCAGTTCTTCACCAGTCATAGTCCCTAGAACCCAAAACCCCACTTCGTTCAATATATATATATGCGATAAAGCTTTTCACATTTTATCTTATTCTAGAGTAATTTTGTTTGAATTTTAATTGTCTTGGAATATGTCGTTAGAAATGTAAAAATCTCGGACGAGTTTGTAAAAGGCCATCTACATCAAAGGGTGTGAAAATTCTTTTCGCTATAACTTTCTTAATATTTATATAGTAAATTAAATCCAACTATCCAAATTAAAGCCTTATTAAGAGGAACAACTTTTCTATATAAAGGGTTTCGACAACTGCAATATCTTAGAAGTTATGGGTTGGAAAAGGATTTTACCACCCTAATGGGATTTTTCATAATATTGTTACGAAATTTCCGGGTTCGTTTGGATAGTGGAAGTAATATGGTGTGGAGAACGCTGAATCAGCAGGCGGCAGTAGAATAAAATCAACGACATTTATTTACACGAAGACTCACAGGACAGCACAAAGACGACAGCTATATACAGCACAGAGAAGACAATTATCTTCAGCCGCGAGACGTGCAAACAGCAGCACACAACAAAACTCGACTGTAGCGCACAGCTTAGTTCAGCACTATCTTGACTCCGTCGCTGCTCTGCTAATCCCTGGAAGACCAGTTCTTCACCGTCGATTCCACAGACTGCCTCCTTTTATAAGTCTCAGGAGGCGGGGCTAAAAGCCTCTTAACCAATCAGGAACGTTCGAGGCTTATCTCGGTTCTTACTAGACGGATCGGGAAAATTCTCGATGTTTCGGGTATAATCTATTTTGGCGCCAAAGTCATCAAATTCGTCGCCAAGCTCTGGGACCTCCGACGTGACACCCGGAATCCGTCCAATACAGATGACTGTAAAACAATCTTTCTGATGATGGAACCAACTATGCTGGGAAGCAGAATTGCAGGTTTGTAACAATATCATCAAATTAAGTTTTTAAATAATAACTTAGATGTAAGCTTACCAGTGTTTCTTCAATTGCAACTATATTATAAATAGAAAATATGACATTTGAAATTAAGTCATATTTTCAATTTATAATATATATGCAAAGGGAAAAATTTGCTATATTTTAGTTTTCAAAATTTTGTCTTATTACTTATGCGAAAATAAACTTATGTGTTCATTCCCAAGCGCAAGCTCAAGCAAGTTTAATACGACAATAATTATTTTCAACTGTAAATGCTTTTATAAAATAAATAAATAAAAGGAAACAAGGTATTCAGCAAATAATATTTTGATAAAAGAAAAAAAAACGCAAATTAACGGATTACACGGGAAATTTGGACACTCCTTTTATACATTCTTTTTAATTTGAGGTAGTCGCTTTCGGCGACCAGGGTTTCACCCATGACTCATATTTAGAAAAATTGCAAAATAAATAAATAATAATAAAAAACACTTTATCGATTACGACAATTTTTCTTTCATATAAATTAATGCCACTATGAGTCTAATCCTTTTCATATCAAATCAATCAATGATTGTTTTTCTTTATCGATATCCATCGTCGAGAGATATTTAAAAAGCAATATGTCCCTTTATTTTCTCTTTGGGGAAAATCTTCAACATACTTTACTAGTAACAGACACTAGCTAAAATAGATAATTTGTTGATATTGTCACCTTTTTTTCTTATGAATGCTTAGGAACCTACATATGTTATCAATCCCCACTCTCCCAATCGACCTCCATTTTCGACGAAATACTGTAGAGCAAAATCATAAAGCATTCAGTTTCATTAACCAGACCAATTTTCGCTTCTTTGTATATAGTCCTCACCAATCTGAATACTTCATTTTACCATCCTAAGTTAAAAAATATTACTTTTATTTTTTAAAAACGTATTTCATCAAAATTCTTTGACACACTATATTACTATTGTACTGATTTTTGACTGGATTGATTTCTCCAATTTTCGTTCAGATGAATTAATTTCATCAAAACTCGATTGCATGAATATATAAAAATCTTTAATATGATCGTCGAAGGCGGCGCGAGGATTATCTCCATCCACATAAAAATTGTGCACCTTGGACAAGGCTTCGTAAGCCACGAGTGTCGAAATTTTTATTCTCAGATATCCACCCAAGTGGGTTTCGTGTTTTGTAGTATAGAGAATAAAACTTAGATCGTAACTAGAGTTCGACACATAACTAACATTTTAGAAGCAAATTCACGTATAAAATTATATTTGTCTGAGCCTTTACATTTTTAAATTATAGGCTTCATATACATGTAAATACATAGACTGAAAGGCAATCAACCTGTTGATTGATTTGAGTCAAAATTCTGTGTTTTTTACTTTTCGCATGTTACAACAGAGTATAAATTTGTACATGGGTCAACTTTCTATATTTTGCATTGATCATGCCCACTTAGACAGACAGAAGAGCATATTTTCTCTCGTGGTTTCGTTCAAAATTTTACGGAAATCTGCAAACTTTGTAAGACCATATACCAAATTCCATTAGCTTGGTTCAAAGCATTCTTTAATAATCGTGTTTTACAAGCAGAAAGACACGATTCAAAAAATGAGTTTTTTGGATCCACGAAGCTCTGAAACATGGTGATGCATCAAGATTTTGATGTCAAATTTTGTTGACGATTATAATACACCCTTTATGAATATTTTCTATGCAAGAAAGTAAAAAAAAATGGTTAAAACATTACACTGCAAACGTCAGTAATGAAAATGAAAATGTTCAGGTAATAAATATGCTTTTGGTACACACAAATCGATGGAGAAAGTATGCAATCAAATACTTTCCACGTAAGAAGAAATACTGCTCAATAATAAATGTAACATAAATATTTAACAATTTTCCGATTCTGATGATGAACAGGAAAGGAAGCGAACTGATTTTAATGATTCCCGAATTGATTCGAAGAACCAAAATGAATATCAATCGAATTATTTCCGGCGACGTTTTCTATTGCATTACTCTTATGCTCCTCCCTCGCTCTCTTTTTATATCAGCACTGAATTTTTCATTCAAAAGATATAATAAGATTCCCAAAACAGGAAATTGTTTCTCTAAAAGTGGTGCAAAATATTGCTCATCTTTTAGGAAAATAAGTTCACTTACCTTCTTCTGAAAAATTCTATTCAATACAAAATTCAATTGAATCTCTTTTCTTTATCCATTGAATAAATAATTTTGTTGGAGGAAACTACTCATTTATACATCTCCCGATGTATAAACACCATCGTGATTACTCCCCCCCGGGTGATTTGTGACTTTTAAAAAATACTTAGGGGAGGGGAGAAAAACCTCATTCGATCAATCAATATATAAGTTTTATCTAATAGAGTTCACATATTCTTTTATGAAACGTTGTATTCCCTATTTTACGGCCCAGAGGAAAGAAGCATACAAAACTTGCCTTTTTGTGCGTAAACATCGATGCCGTCCTCCGTCGTTGACAGAAAGCATAAAAGGATATTGCTTTTCAAAAAGGGAGCATCATAATAATCCTCTGTTGTACACTCTTTATGTGCCGACTCAATGCGTCCCCTTTTTGAGCTGTTGATCTATCAGCAAAGTGCGAAACATTAAATATTTATCTTCTGTAATATGCCTCCTCCCGAAAATGCCAGAGGAATACATTCTTTCTTTATTTTTTATCTAATCATTCTTCAAAGCTTCTACGGAGATCCAGGATATGAAATCATTCTTTATTGTCTATTTGTTTCACATTTTCCATTGTTTGTTTGCTTTTTCATCACATAATCCTTCAGTAATCACACATTTTTCAGAATATTTATTTGTTTTGAGTTTGTTTTGTTTATTTCAGACATCAAATGTAAAGAGAGTTTATAAAATAATGTTACTTAACCTTGATATTATAATAGCTTCCTTCATAATATCGATTTGTAAAAATATATACTTTTCTTATTAATTTAATTTAATAAAACACATGGGAAAATTTTGTTATCTTTCTTAATCATATCTTCAATAGTTTTTCCCTTTATAAAAAGAGATAAATATTTGTTTTTTAAAATTTTTTTAGTGAACAAAATATTAAATAGATATATATATTTTTTATTTTTATCTTTATTTTCAATTGAGGCTTTCATAAATTTCAGAAAGTCGTTTTCTAAACCCACCGGCAGTAAATTCTAAAAAATATTCAAAGACAGACTATTAAATTAGATCTTTTCCCCTTAATTGCTACTTTTACAAACATGTAAGTATATCATATAAGGTACAAATAAATGCTAATTAATTTCTTTAAAAAGTTTTCATTTACTACAAAAACTTTTAAATTAAATAATATATAACTATGCTATATAATAATATATAGCATATCATTGCTTTCTGTTATTTCGTTTAATTCTATAGTAGTCGTTTACATAGAAAATGAATTTGACTATTTAGAATTAATACAGTTTCGAATTCAAAATAAAAACGGCCTCAAAATTTAAAAGGTGTTTCTTTTATTTTCGAACTAAGCAAAAGTTCCTCAAATTAAGAAATTCGGTTTCCAACATTTAAAAGTCTCAGAATTTCATGCATATTTACATTTATAAAATGTCCCCAACATAATTTAGAATAAATCAAAGTATTATAGCATTTAGTTTGTAATCAGCTTTAAAATTAATTTCTTGTGCTCACATATTTATTCTTAGATTCCTGTTTTGACTCATTTGAAAGAATAATAATTCTTAATTTATATTACTCACATAGATTAATTATTGATAGAATAATTCAGTGATCATATTCAGCAAGTGATTCCCTACTTGTTGAAGGTATCTTCTCAAAGCCAAACTGACACATACAATTAATCAATTTCATTTATACATGTTTACATATATGAAACAAAATAATTGTTTGTATTTCGATTTCATGTCATTTCACGTTTCACAAGAATTTTTTTTATTCTTTTTTGTCTCTTTGAAACTGATATACAATTACTTTTTGGTTTTCGGGTCTTTCTTGCAGTTTTTATTCATTTATAAGATACAATTTGTGAAATAATACTACAATAAGTTTACCTTTATGATTTATTTTATTATTTATAAAATTAATTTCATTTGGGATATAATGCTTATAGTGCACACTAAAATCAATATTTTTACATAAATAACATTAATAGCAAAATTATATTGATACTTAAAGTGGTTCATAAAGAGAGATTCTGAAATTACGATGCTACTTTGTAGTAGAGGATTTGGCGAAGTTATATTTGTTCGACTCTGTCAACATTCATTAAACTTGTGGTATTGCCTTTAGGCATTTCGCACTGTGGTGGTCGGAAGTGTTCGTATATTGCCCTCTTGGAAATGGTGTGGGGTTAATCATAACCGTGTATAATTCTCTCATTGAAGTACAAATGTTATCGACCGCTAAATTATTCTCTATCTCATATTTCCTGATTTAAAAAAAAAATCTAATTGTTGCTTCATCTTCTTATTGTTAGAAATCTAATTGCTTCTTCAAAATTTCTTTCTGTTCGAGTAATTTTATTTCAAAGTGGGTTTAAATAGACACTATTTCGAAAAGCGTTTATTTCATTTTCGATAATTTTGAACACACAGGATTTTCAATTATTGTACACAATCAAATAATTTTCCATACTATAAAAATTTCAATCTAATATTTTTAAGCAAGTCTAATATCATAAAAATTCCTTTATAAAGTTAAAGCTTAATAAATTATATCCATTATTTTCTACTACTCATAATAAAAGTGTTATTAAGTAAAAGAGTTCAATTTATTTATAACGTTTTCAGTAATGTGTTGATTATAAGAAAGCAGCTCATTTCGATCTAAATATTAAATGTTCTACCTAAAGGAATTAAAATTTATTATTACTATTCTAAGTAACTTTAATGTGTCTTATTTATGTATTTACTTAAATATTTCACAGTAATTTTACTTCAATCATTTGTCCTTTTAATCAAATTTTAATATATTTATGATCAGTTTATTAAAAAAGGCATTATGAAAGTCTATTAGTTCTATTTTATGAAATATAATTGAATATATAGTTTTCAATGAAAAGATTTTATCTGTCACACAAAAACGTTGAACCCTTTGTTCGATTTTACGTTTTTTAAAGAATTCTTTTAATCAAATCAAAAGAAATAAAATTTTCCTAGGTTTTATCAACAAAATGTAATAAAAAACTGTATTTCTTTCTCATTAAATGCCACACTTCTTGTCAAATAAAAAAATACAGAGACGGATTAAAAGGAATCATTAATTATTCGAAAATTAATTAAAAATAATGAAAAAAATTATTTAGCATTAATTTCCACATTAGTTAGGATTGTTCTAAAAATTCTAGTAATATATTAAATAATAACATAATAATCATAAAATAAAATGACATGCAAAATAGTATTACTAAGTTTATAATTTTTTAGTCTGTTAATTAATGCAACACAGAGAAAAATATGTCTCACATCTTCATTTCTTTAAATTTCGAAGTAATAATAAATTTCTTTAAAAAGTATTGCCCTTCTTCTGAGATTTCATTTTTCATTTCACGAAGATTATGGATATGCATTTTACCGTGTAAAAGCAAGCAATCTAAACTATCCAAACAAGATCAGTTGAGTGTATATCTTATGAATATGCTGGAGTATAAATTCAAAGATTGTTTTGCATGTGGCTCTAATAATTCTTCTCTGTATCTGAGAAAGGTTTAAAACAACATTCAACTAATATTATTCGGCTAAATGAGATTCGTTTTACACCGAAGCCATAAAATTTTCTCAGTTGAATTTCGATATTTCATGATTAACGGAAAACAAAATTCTTGTAACTCGTGCTTTTCAAATAACATGTCTGGAATCACTATTTCATTTATATCTGGATTCATTAAACAGGTGTATTTTCCTCTGGAGTGACGAAACAACCGTCGAAAATACTGTAAATCGTTGCAAAGGTGTTGACCTATTGTTGAAAATAGCAGTAACAACTGAAACGCATCTTTTTCGGCAATGAGTGAGATATAAGCCATTTGTTTCCTCACTTTAATCAAAACATTCTTTACTCTTAAATGGGAAGGTGTGGTATCTCAGATGTCTACGGTTGGTCTTTTGATCACCCTTATTCTATTTTTAGCTCAATGAAATGGATTGACACTGTAGCTTCTTGTTTCATGACCCTCATTACACGTGCACTTTTCCAACCGGTTTCAGCGGATGCGTTTTTAAATATTACAGCCATTTCTTTGAGCGACGTCTGTGAGACCGCAACTCCCTTTAAGTGCTCCAGTATTATACAAGGCTTTAGCAATTGTTCTAAAATTTATACCAGAAATATCACCCAACCTATTGATCCTCTTTTGAAGCAGAGCTCCAGAGACTTTTAAATAAAGCAGAAAGTGATTTTATTGATGAAAGTTTGCATTCGACTAATTCTGATATGAATGCTCAATTATAATAAATTTTTTCAGTGATAATAAATGTTGAAAAATTTCTTAAATATATTAATTTACCAAGACAAATACCTACAGAATTTACAGACTGATTTTTACACTAGTACTTAACCTGTATGTTTAAAATTCTCTCGAAAACCATGCTATAAATAATCACAAGTTTCTACGTAGAATAAAATAGAAGAAAAAAAATAGAAAAAAGCCTATAGAAAAAAAAGGGTCAGTTTTATTCATCGTCCGTTTTTTTCCCCTATAATTGTGGAATTTTCCATTACATCGTTTTCTATATACCTTTGTATACTGAAAAAATAAATTTGATTCAAAAAATAAATAGCAATAATTCTTTCAAGAATATTATTTGCTGTAGCATGTAATTTGGGAAAAAAAATGTATGTTCAAACACAATTACTTTTTTTCAATGAAAATACGTTTTGAAGAAATTCTAAAACGTATTCATATATCAAGAAAACTCTCCGCAGAATATATTGGCTAACTTTCATACTAATACTTTCATTAGAAAATTTAATTTCAATGTAAAGAAAATGCAGTGTCGTATACCGCATCTCCGCAGTTAAGTTCTAAATTTTCACCTTCCTAGTTAAGGGTTAAAACAATCGAAAGTCCAAAAATTAAATAAGACGATTTCTTTAAGTTGAAAAAAATATTGCTCTTGACCAATCCTTGCCAGGCTTAATACTAGTCTTATACCTTCTGCTTAATATATTGGCTAACTAAGTTCTTGATAAGACATTCTAAAGGTTATTTAAACTTAGAATATTCTGCATGTCTGTTGTCTTAACTACTGTAAGAGTTAATATCCTTTTCACTTTATCCTTAACTTATTCAAGTCTGTTGGGATAAATCTGGTTCTCAAATTTGTTAAAAATTCTGAAAATTCGCTACTTTTTTAAAACATTGTTTTTAATATTCAGAACTTATTTTACATCTTTAAAACTTTTTTAAAGATTTGCACTAAATTTGTTAAAAATTCTGAAAATTTGCTACTTAATTTTTTTAATATTCAGAACTCAATTTACATTTTTAAAACTCTTATATTCATGATTACATCTTTTCTTAAAAGTAATTTCAATATATGAGAAAAAAATGGCAATCCAGCATATTTAGAATTTTGGGTGGCTTTTTTGGGGGCGGGTGAGGGTGTTTTTATATTAAGAAATCTGAAATTGCTGAGATTTTTTAATTATTTTTATTTTTTTATTGAAACAGCTCTGACACGTATATCTTTATCATCTTTTATATAGTAGTCTTATATAGTTTTTTTATAAAGTAATCTTATAAGTTTCAACAGCCAATTTTTATTTTTTCAGGAATATCTTGCAAAATATCGAATATATTTTAAATTACATACACATGATATAATTAGCCGTCATAATTTTATCGAATTATCGATAAACAAATGAAAAAGTATACCATAAAGTATACTCATGAATTAACAAATTATCATTGCAAAATACATCAGTAGCTAAATTTGTGATTTTCATGTCAGTTGAATATTTTATTCCTATTATAGATTATTAATATAAAAAATACAGCACATAATTAGAAAAAACAAATTGTAACGAATGAATATGCTATTTCAGATTATCCTTATAATTTTCTTAGCTGTGCATTAATGTTTATCACAATATTTTCTCTCAAAAATTAATAAAACCAAAAAGGGCTTCTAATATAAAATACCTGAGAAACATATTTTATTAAATGATCATTTGACTTTCTTGATTAAATTATTTCGAAAGGCTTGTATTTTATATAATACTTCGATACCGAAATATTCTACAATTTGTACTGGTGTTTTATGTAAATGCTTACTTTCTTTAAGAAATTTTTGCATCAATAGAGCAAATTTTTTCGAAGGATTTTTATTTGTCAAATTAAAATTCACAATTTCGATGAAATGATCGAAAATCATGGAGATACTTTGCAAATTAAATGAAACGGCGTAAGGTTTATAAAATATATAATATATGCCCTCCAAATTTAAAATTTAAAAATACTTTGCTGAAAAAGCTTTTAAGACTAAGTTACTTAAAGAATTAAAGAAAAACCTTTGGAACCTTTTTTCCCTTTGCGAATCAGCTAGTTACTAAATACGGCTAGTATAATTATGAAAAAAGATCTTAACTGACACAACATAGTTATTTGAAACATTTCACATTGAATATAATGGTATACTTTTAAGCTGAAATAGTGAATAAACGTTCACAATTCACTTTTAAATTCCACTTGTGATTAGAATTCAACAATGTGCCTTATTTAAATCAATACTATAGTTAATCCAAAAATGTAAATTAGCTTATCCCTTCTCTTCAAACAATGGCATTCTTTTACTGCAGTTTATTTATAGGCATTGGCAAAAGTATTGGGCGCTTTCTGGTAGCTAAACTACATCAATAAGATATATCGAATATCCCTAGAGGATCAAGTCGAGCAAAAGACTAATTATGCAAATACTTTCTGGGTATCAAATTTAATCAGCTTCAAAAGGCTTATCTTACAAGGCTTCTTATATGCGTTAAGACTCCCTATTCTTCATCAAATTTGAATACTCTTGGAAAAATTCCAAGTGTGCTTCCATATTATTCAAAAGCCGAAAGATAAAATATACAGAAAACTATATAAACGGAAGAATTCTTAAATTACATGGAATGCATTCGAAACATATAACACATTTTAGTTTTTTAAAACAAGGAAAATGATTATCAAAATTCGTTGGATGAATACTTTTCCATAAAAGATAATTGAGTGGAAAAAATTAGATTTTTTAAGGAAAATAAATATTATATATTAAACAGAATTTGTATCTGACGATATTTACGTATAATAGTTAAGGACTTGTGATATTATTTCATCTTTTTACAGATAGAAAATGCTATGTAAATATCCTAAAAAGTTCAAATGCATGTTGAGAGATATCATGTTCCAAAGAAATCCCTCAACATGTCTTGACTGTTGAGGGATTTATTTTGTTTATAGTGAATGCAATTATTTGCGTCAAAAATAACGAAGAATACACATATTACTAAATTTGACATAATTATTATTTGAGTGTGAAAAGTTAATTTTTTTAAAATTTTAAATGGGAATGTAAAAAAGTACTTTCTTTAAACTTTAATTGATTAAAATTTTTGAAATTTTAATCAATTGAAGTTAATTAAATAGTGTATTCTTACAAACATTTGCGAAAGTATTATTTCGCGGGAGTAACATTTACACTATTTCAAAATTCACAAAAATGTCTTTTTAGTGATACCAATTTAATTTCCGTGAATTTTTTTATTTGTATTTTTATGAGCTTATTCAAAATATTTTTTAATTAGTTTTCATCAATATAATTCGTTGTTGTTAAGGAATAATAACTATTTTCATTGTTTCATAAAATATTTAATCCAATCATTTTCTTCCATTGTTGAAAACTTAGCAAGAATGATTCTTTTTAATATGTTTATGAAGTAAGTGGCTATGTAATTTATACTTATATAAAGCTCAATGTGTGTGTGTGTGTGTGTATGTGTGTGGGTTTTGCCGCTCTACAGGCCAGATCGTTTGACCTACAGCTACCACATTTGGTACATGTATACCTTGGAGGTCGGGAATGTGCACTTGAGGTACCCCTTTTTTTAATTTTTAATTAGGATTTTAATTATTAATTAAAACCTAAAATTCCCGCCAAAAAATCTTCCATTTTTCCCCACCGCCAAATGAGTAAGGCTTCAGTTTTTTTTCCCAACAGTAATGAGGCTAGGGTTAACATTTTTCGGACGACTATTTCAAACGATTCTGTTTATTTTCTTAATGTTTGATGCATTTAAAAGGAAACATTGTTAATTAATCGATCTTTCAGATTCCTTCTGAAGTACTTTTGAATTAAAATAAAACAGAATAAAGGAAATTAAAAATTTCTAATCTGCATAGCGTTACCTCAACTGGCGTAGAAAAATTCACGCATTTGCGTTACCGTAATTGGCGTTGAAAATTCATGCATGTCTTTTGTGTTCTGATTATTGACAAATTTATCAACGGATGCGGGCTTGATTTAAATTCTTTTTATTTTAGTTGCATGCTTTTGTAATTAAATTGTATTTATGTTAGTTATATATTTTTTGTATATGCTTATAGTTTTAAGTACGTCGTTTTTTAAGTAGTTTTTTTAACCTCTTTTCAACCGATTATTTTAAACGATTCGCTTTATTTTCTTAGTGTTTAATGCATTTAAAATTAAACATTGTTAATTAATCGATCTCGTCCTGATGAATCTGAGAAACTTTTGTTGACAAATTCTTGAAATATTACATAAATTAAGAAAAATATTCTTTAGTGCCCATAAAGTTTAAACACTCAGTGACTCTGTTTTCAGTAATCATATTACAAAAAATACTTTGTTTCAGTAAAAAATATTATTATATTAATTGCAGATTAATCCTTTCCACTTTAATTTAAAGTATAAATTCTACGGGAGCTAACAGAAAATTAGGGAGATACATATTACGTTATGATTGAAGGCCTTTATAATATTATGAGTGAATTATATGACTATCAAAATTTGAAGTTTTAAAATATTTTGATGAAGAAACTATTAAAGTAGGAATTGCATAAAATATTTAATTATTAAAATTTTAACGAACATTAAGATTGGCGAACCGGTTAGTCGCCAAAGGCTTCTAGTTTAGAATAAGAAATTACAGTCCTTTGAAAGGAAAATAGATGGACCGGACATCAGTATTTTAAAAGTATTATAATGTCATGGAGTTTGACTCCATCAAGACGGCTCTTATGTAATGAATAGAATAATTGTAAGACTATTGTACAAAAAGGGCTTCAATATCTATTTAAATATGATGCCCAAAAACATTTTATTGAATAAATTATAACCCAACAAGTTTTGTATAAAAGATTTAAATGGAATGTAACCTATATCCTCGGTGAAGCAATGGCGTTAGTACGATAATTAGATCATATAATTACTTATAATAAAGTAGTATCTATTTACGAATGAAATGTTCTATGATAAGCAATCGCAATCCAGCAATGTCTCTGTTGTTATTATATTGGGTTTAATGAAGTATTTCCAGATCTGGCCATGCTGTGCCAAACATATGGTTAGAGATATGAACGAAAGGTAAAATTCTAAATGGCAAATGACAGTGATTCTGGCAAAGCATCACCTTTAAAACTGATTGATCGCAAGTTCGAGAGTAACAGTTACAGTATACATTTTTCGTTTAAAATTTTGGTTTTAAAATTCTGAAATTCACCAGCTGTCATGGAATCGGAACTTCGGAAGTGAAATAATTGATATAGGGATCTCTTTCGTTATCTGACCATGGGTGTGAAACTTTAAAGTTTATCATAAATCATTTCAGTAATCTCAGTAAGAGGCACCTCAGATGTGAGGATGAGAAGATACCGAATAAATAAGTAGGCTGTCGCTTTCACGATGGTCACAGAAATGGCATGAGGGTGAGTTGCTTCCATACCATTTTCGAACCGTGAATGGTGGACGCATGGATTGAAACATAATATGGACTACTTTGTGTTCATTTTAAAGCGGTGAATCAATAATTCTGTTCACCCCGAACGCAGTAGCAAGAAGGGGATAATTCATTTTTTAGTTCAATTAGTTGTCTGCAGTAATTGCAGTAATTCAAGGTGCAAAATATGGCTTAGTTAGGAAATACTAATCTTTTCTTCTAAAATAACTTCTATATTTGCTAAATAATGGAACAAATAAGGACGAAATACACCGCTTTCAATTAAAAAAGGTTAAGCACATCTGATTTAAAGGATATTTATTTGTTACAAATTTACAGTGACATATTTAACAAAGGAAGATAACAGTTAATTCTCATATAAGGGCACAAGAATCTCAATTTTATTACAATGAAAGGCAGATTTATTTCCTTTCGGCAGCGGCAATGGTTGGATTATAAAATCGACTTATCGATCAAGTCGAACAATTTATCTTTTCTTGATAGTTAAATGTCACAGAATTCATGAAAGTAAATTGAGCGAACACCATTCATTTTTCTTCGCTTTCGGATCCCGCAACGAAGTTTTGAAAAATAAGCTGTTTGAAGGTGAGGAGTTCATGTATTAAAATGTTATTATTCTATGATAAATCATTACACTGTGATTAATCGTTTATATTCGATCAACCATATAAATTAATTATTATTTAATGAAGCAGTATCAACTTCTTGAGATTAAATACAGTAGGTTACTAAGTATATAAATCTACCAAATTTTTTTGCACCATGAAGTGTTTTGCTGCGTTTAGTAGAATATTTTGCTATTACGCTAAATAGTATTTAAAATGTAAAAGTTTAAAAAAAATGTTATCTGATGGAAAAAACCCACCATCCCACAAGATTATGTCATGAAAAATCTGCTTGTTTCGCTTTCTTTGATGAGACCACTAAGCGTTGTATCATAATTTTTTTTTATATGTGGTTTAACTTTATTTTTTTGGTTTTGATGAATAAATTAAAATAAGCAAAGAACATAATTTACTGATTTTGTTAATAATTTTTTGTCAGCTGTTTTGATTTTTTTTTCTTTCTTTTTCGTATCGAAACTCACTTGCGAGTGTGAAAATTTGGCGCCGTCGGTTGCACGCTATGCTTCTGCGGCTCAGTCAGAAACAACAGATCCTCGGTTTAAAGCGGGCTCAGTCAAAACCTACAAATGTTTATTTGTTTTTTATGCTGTTGCATTTCATTTCTTTCTTCGAAATTATTTATTCAAATGATTATTATTGTTAATAATTGTAATTATGGTTGATAAATGTAACTGTATCTCATCTCTAGAGGGTTCTAGAAGTTTCCTGTACTGTTTATTTCGAGATATATGATTGAGTTCTACTTGTTTAGTTGCTATAAAATCTCAATCTCAAGTTAAAATAAGAGAGTTTTATTTTCATTGTAGCTTAACTTACAAGCTCATTTTACTTATTTAAGCGAAAATATGAAAATCTATTTCAGAAATAAAATAAAACTAATAAATAAAATTATAGAAAATGCAAAAATGATAAAAAAAAAAAATTCGAAAAAATAATTTTAATTTATTAATAACGAATTTGTGAAGGGTTATCTTAAAAGAATTAACATAAAAAATATAATTTTATGCATTAAATGATATCATGGATCATTTTTTATTGATACTTTCGCCACAATCAAGTCAAAATAAAATAAATTTGGCCATGGAAATCTTGTTTTCTTTTTAAGAAATAAAAATATTATGAAGACATATTCAACAGCCAATGGAACTAAAAAATTAAATATCAGAAGAGTGATAAATACTAAATTTTTAAGAAAAGCAATGTGTCTGAAGTTATGTAAATATTATTCAGCAAGACATTAAGTCTGAGAATTTTCTGGAACGATCAAAATGCATTGAAAATAGCTAATGCAATCGTAAATTGTATGTTGTACTTCCTTATAAGGATTATATTCATGGTCACAGTTCCTCATCTTAAACACATCATATAATCATGATGAGAATTTTGAATCGAAGTACTTTATAAATTCCCTTCAGAACATTTTTCATTGATTCATCTGCATGTTGAAATCGATATCTTTCATTCTCGCCATAGCATTCAATAACACGATTGAAAGTCCCATTCAACACACAAGTAGGAAGGCTCAAACTATATCGCACATATTATTTACGTTTGAAGAGTGAAATTAGTTAATTCATCAATTCTATGAATCTTACCAAATTCTGAAGCTAAATAACCTGTATATTGGAAAACTGCTTGAGAAAAATATTTCTGTAATGCCTTCTGTCTTAAATGTAGAGCGTTAATGTCTCCAATATAGTTTTTTCTTGATATTGAAATCTAAATTAAAATTAAAAAAGAGCATATTTTAAGTTTACATAATTGAAGTTTGCATCATAGATATAATGAAATACTTTATTCTTCTAATAATATTTTATTGCACCTGAGTATAAAGGAAAACGTAAAATCAAATAGGAATCTATTTTAATTGTTATTATTTTTCACAAAATATTTAATTAATGGACAAATACATTTAACAAACAAATTCATCAGATAAATTTAATTTGTTCTTTAAAATATTTTGAAATATTTCTTATTTAAAGATGCTAAATGCACCTTTTTTTATATAATATTAATAAGAATGTTGGTTAATAATTCTTAATATTTCAAGAAAAAAAGCATTTTGAGAGATAAGTAAAAAATGCTTTATTTTACTATATTCAAAAAATGCGCAGTCGTTAATTATTCATTTTCCTATCTGACCTTCAAATATAGAATGTCCTCCAAGAAAAAGTGCTCATAGTTTGAGGTTAATCAGTTTGGTTAACGTTATCCAACCTTTCCATAATTGTTGAAGTGTTGATGGGAAAGTGTGAGACATCAATTAACCAAATAGTAGTTTGAAGAAGCAAGGTCTGGTTAATAAGGCGAATGAAGCAAGAATTTCAAACCATATGCAGAAGTCATGTCTCTATTTCTGTGTGAGATAAAGGCTCTGCCTTGCTATGAATTCACCTTTCCGAGATTTACAGCCCAATCTAGACGCTTTTCGATTGATGAATGGCTCAAATAGATCAGTTATTGATAGTAGTTAACGGTGTTAATTGTTTTACCTGATTTTAGACACTGATGTTACACCATTCCATTCTCATTTACCAATTTCAAAGGTGAGGAATTCCTAATTTTGAATCATCTAATCAAAGCATACTCAAGCCTTGCATTAGGGCATTGACATTATATAGCACAAAGACGAAGACTTGTAGACACATGTTCTTTTGATTGAACAAGAAAAGCAAAATGTTCAGCACATGCTCTTGATTTGATTCAAAATTAGATATATTTACCAAACAAATACAATATCACGAAAACTCGAAATTATTTGCAACAACAGTGTTTTGATAAACTATCCTAGCAGGAAACTCATATAACTATTAAGACTGCGATCCAATCTTTGTTTCAAGCGTTTACAAGCGAAGAAATTAACAATTATTAATCAGCATATGTAGTATAACTATTATTTACAATCTAGCCATCTTTGGCAACTAGCTGATTTCCTCTGAGATATTTATTATATTTTGTTTCATTCAAATCGTTCAGATATAATTTCATGTCTATGAGTCAGTCAAATTGTCAGATATAAAAACCTTGGTATTTTAATGATTTTTTATGTATGTTATGTTCATTGTGTATATCAACCTTTCTAATGGCGAAAAACATGAATAACAGGTTCATCTATCATTTAACTTTAGGGTAATTGTAACTTCACTTTATGTTTATTTTGCCAACTACATAGATGTTAAACAGAATCCTTTTTCTGAAGGTTTCAGCAATGGTAGAAAATTATGTGTTTGTATACTTGATGAAACAATGAAAACTAATTGAATTTCTAAGTAATATGTGTGATAGATTGTCTGAAATTAAGTGAAAAGTCACTTTTAATAAATTGTCGAAATTCGGAAAAAATTTGATTGACTATTAAACCGAAAACAATATAAAGACAATGTTTTAAATTTTAAACCCTTATAAAATTATTTTTGTGCGATAATGTTTTTTATTGGCGCGAAGAAATGCCAAAATTCAGAGTAAATTGAAAATCTAATGAAAATTTCGAGCCATGCTCTCCCAGTTGGACATTTCTATCCTCCAAGATATACATATATGCCAAATTTGGTAGATGTAAGAAAAACGATCATTCTCATTCTCCAAGATATGCATATATGTCAATTTTGGTAGGTATAAGTAAAAGTGTCTGGCTTGTAGAGGGCCAATATGCACTCAGAAAGATACACTTATACTCATTCATCTTAATTGTTAGTAGAAATATTAAGTATTTACCCATTCCAACATAGTCAACCCGAAAAGTGCAAGGGATGTATTGCAATATGTATCGAATTTTTTTTCATACTTTCTTTTGATAATAGTACTTTCCAGGTAAATTGCATTAGTTTTTATGATATAATGAATAATTTTAATCAATATAATTTTATTAATTTATTATTTCAAAAAATATATATGTATATCAAGTACTTAGTTGCTTATGTATATTGCTGTACATTTATAAATGAATAATATTTCTTAAATATGATTGCACTGCGTTTTCCGTAAATTTGTCTAGACACCAAATTGCGATTTAATTCGCCTTTGTTTTACAATAAAAGTTGAGTTTATATTATAAAATATAAATTGTATTTAATTTTATCTACATAATCCTATTTTTTTTAATGTAAATCAAAATAATTAGCACCTTAGACTTTCATGTTATGAATTATTCATACTGCTTTATATTAGAATGCAGAAGTTCTTTTATCCTTTTTTCTCTGTGATAATGTTCTAATAATCGTTAATAAATTCATTTTATTATGTTTATGAATATAGTTTTCTTCCTTCTGAAATTGATGGCAAGTTACATATTTATATTAAAGAATTTCATTTTCTTCCTTATTTATTATGCTTTGAACTTATTAATGAAGTTTAATTATCTTCTAGAAAATTTCAGCATAAACAATTTTATCTTGATAATCGATAAATTTCAATTTCAATATATAGACTCTAAGCTCCATTATGTGAGTGATTTCTCTCTTTTAAAGTAATTGGGAAACAAGCACAAAAATCAATTACTAAGGAGTAATGAATCTATTTTATGGGGATTAAACTCTAAAATTTCCCTTCCAGAATTTTTCTTTTCAAAAGGTAGAGTAATTTAAAAATTCCTTTATTAAAATTCATAAAAAATATATATATTCTGCCTTTCTTAAAAAATAAAATCCATTCGTATGGTAATGAAAAAATGATTTCTTTTAAACAGGTAGTAGTGTATTTTTAATATGGTTAGCTCATGTAGGTTTTAACAGTATCTACTCAAAAATCTGTTTTTTTAATTACCTAAACAAAAGATTTTGATAGAAGAAGAATAAAAAATATGAAAAAAATTGTTAAGGTATTAAAATAATTATAAATTGTGTCTTTAAAACAATAGGATCTCTTTTATTAATAGGTCATTAATAGGTCATTGCAATAACCAAAAATAAAATATTTAAATATTATGCTCTTTAACCTCTTAAGACCTGAAGTTATAAAAACTTCGGTTATACAACAGTTATAACTTCTAAATTCAGTTATATAACTATATTCAGTTATCAGTTCAGTTAAATAAAACTATATTCAGTTTTATAAAAGCTCTTTCATAGCTTTCACGCACGTATTGTTACATCGCAGTTCACACACACACAAAATTCTGTAACTGATATTTTAGGATCTTGCAATTTAAAGTCTGTATCTGTGGAGCTTCAGATCTCAAAAGAAAAAATCACCAAATGATTAAATTATTTAAAATTGGTTTAAAATGGCTCAAAATATAAACACTAGCATATTAAATATAATAATAACTACTTTAATTTTTGTTGATAGGGATTTATCAGTTCTTTTAAAAAATATGAAGAACAAGCTTAAAATTGAAACTTGATATTTTAAATATTTTTATCGTCTCGTCGACATTGATTGGCATTAATTTAAAATTAATAATTTGTACGTATTGTATATGACATTAATTTCAAAGTTTTTATGCTGTATTATGTTAATGCTGATATATTATGAATGCAGTATGCAATTTTTTTTTTATGTTAGATGTATTTCTATTCTGACTTAACCAATATTTAATCTTTCCCATTGTAGTTTTTTCACTTCTTCATTTAACTTTTTAAACATTTAAGAAGAAAAGAAAAACTGAATAATAAAATAATCGTTTTAGTCAACTTTTTACTGAAAACGTCATGTGTTTCCATATATGCAATCCTTGTCATTTTAAATATATAATATGTGGCACATTTCTATCATATCTAACACTTGGAAGAAATATAGTTATTTGTTTGATAAACATTGTTTTTTTATAAGTTTTTCATAACATAAAAATGAAAATGATTTGAAATAAGAAAAGATCTATGGCAAATTGAAATATCTATAAGCCCTCAAATCACTCTAAAAAGGCATTCTTGCCATAATTAAACTTTTTTAATATTTCCTATTTTGAAGGAATTTATCACTTGACTTTATTTTAAATGCGTTTCTATGTTAAAATTGGGCATTGAGAACAATTAATTAATGAAAGCAAATTAAATGTTGAAATATTCTTCTTTCAGAGAAAGGAAAATTAATTAACTTATTTTTATTTACATCTCTTATTTCTGTCAAATTAAGACTTGAAAATTCGATATTAAATTGAAAATCGATTCAAGAGAGATTCGCAGACGAAATTAAATTAATCGTAGGAATGTAATAAATCTTAAAATCGGGAAAACATTGCAACTTCTGCATAGCTCGTTTCGTAGATTTTTTTCCCCTATCGTTATGTCAATACACGTTTCATCGACATCCAATGATCGTCACATCTTTTCTAGAAGTAATTAAATTCAGAGTCAGTCGTTATGAAAATGTATTCATTATTTTTGTTTTTCCTATGACATTTCAGCTAGAGACGCAGATGTATGGCACAAGAAATTTATTATTGTGTTCTAGTAAAGGGAATGCGTGATTTCTCTTGTAAACACGATTTTATTTGCCTTGTCAAAGAAAGTATTGGGACAAAGAAAAGTTCTCTGTACATGGAAATTTATTTAAAACACGTTATCGTTTCCGATAATATTTTGTCTTATATGGAGAATTTAATTGTATGAATCTTTAATAATTAAAAGATAAGCTTTGTTGTTTAATACTGGTTTTACTGCTTTTTTAAAGAAACATTTTTAACTTCATTACCCATGCAATTTTAAAAAATTTATTTTATATTTTTTTACTATCATCCAATATCTTATTTGGATAAGTTAAAAGTAAATAAATGGTAATCGGAATTCTTAATCATTAAATAATATTAAAAATCCGTCAAAAAATTAAATACTTTTTAAAAGATATTAAGAACATAAATATATTATTTAAGGCTTCATATTCAAATCTATTTATAAAATGATGCTTCCAGAAAATGTTTTAAAATTACTTCTAAAAATAACTGAAAGAACGGCAGACCTTTCGAATGCAATAATTGTTTACATGTGTACAAGGGGTGTTCAAATGAAAAGGTACGAAACGACATGGTGGGTATAAATGAAGACTTTATTCAAAGTATACACCATAGGCCTCATCACAACGATCCCATGGATTAAGGAGCGGAAGGATTCCTTGTTCCCAGAAATCCTGTGGCCGTGACGCGACCCAGTCCTTCACAGCGTCCTTGAGTTCGCCATCTGAGTCGCTATTTTGCCCAACTTATCCTAAGTGATTTCTTGTTAATTTTAACCACACAAATTTAATTCAGAATTAATTTTTTCGTTCATTTTAACACTTAGAGCTTAACACTAGAACGTCCGTCGGTGTCGATTGGACACTGGGGTCTGTTTAGTTTAGTCTTCTTTCCGCATTTTCACAAGTAATTTGAAAATTTTTTGGTGAATTTTAATCATTTTCGATGGTGATTACACAGAAAAAGTTTTATGGTTACAGCTTAATTAGGAGAGATTTTGCAACTAAATATACCTAGAACGTCCGCTGGCAATTTATCATTACAAATACCTGTCGTTCAACAAACGATAGTTCACTAAGTAAAGCAAACTTCCCAAAGTAAAATTGCTGTGTAAACTTCCCAAAGTAAAATTGTTTTAAAATTGCTGTGTCTAAGTGTTTCGCTACATAGCATTTGCTCATCTACTCATAAAAAAATTCATTCGATTTTCGAATCCTGTGCAGAGCAGGTCATGAGCAGACACCCTGCAACGATGGCTCGTAGAAAAGGTCTAAGCCCTGATGAAATTGCTAATTGGTTGCTAGAGATTTCTGTAAAAGAGTCTGATGATTGTGAAATGTCTTGTTCTAATATAAATTCCGATGATAACACAAGATTTCGTGAAAGTGACTGCGAAATATCTGAAGAAGTAATTTATAAGTAATCTGTTATGTTACATGCTTTTTATAATATAAAGGGTCATAATAGATGATAATTACATGAAATAATACTAAAAAGTCTTAAAACTAAACCCTATTGAAAAGTGGTTCTGCAATTATTTAGTTATTACAATTATTTTATATATTTTATATATAAAATAATTCTAATAATTATTACAATTATTTTATATAACGCTTAAGGGAAATCGAAATGCAGAAGGTTCTAGTGTTAATAAGTTTTAATACATATGAACTAACATTTTTATACAGGATTTTGCTTTTTTAAAGCTTTTAAGTAAGAATAAGATCATGGAATTCAATATCAGAACACTCTCTGAAAAGGGAGTGCTAGAGAAAAAAAAGTTAACCTCAATCGGAATTCCGCATCAATCTGAGAAAGGCATTCATAGTTATAGAGTTACTCCCCGATGTCCATTGTAACTGTTTAAAAGAGGACTAGAGACAAAAGATTGTTGAGCTTCAATGGAGTACGGGCTTGGAATCCAAATGAGAGTTCTCTTCGCTTTATTCTTTAGTCTCAATAAAAATCAAGTTCAATTTGATCGTCTCAAATCTGAAAGTTTTTTGTAACTTGAGAGGTAGGTGTCTGCAATGTTAAATAAAAAGATGCTTTTTGAAAATACGTCTGCAGAGGTCACTTTTATACTACGTTCTAAATAATTTGAAGAATTTTGGAAGGTATGTTTTTAACATAAATTTTAACATAATTTGTAACTAATATGAAAATAATTTTACATTTTTTTAATAAATTTATATGCATATGTCGTTGTGGTTTCCTACAAGAAAGTTATTTATTATATATTTATAAAATAATTTGTAGGTGATCACGCATCACAAATGTCAAAAGTAGGAATTAAATATAGAGAAGTTATGAAGTACTTTAATTAAAATAGATGTTTAATACAAGTTCAAATTCTTATTAAATTCTTGTTTATGAATTCAAATTTGATAAGGGCTATTTTAGTATAAGATCTCTATAAGACTCGCTTGGAACGAAATTAAAATTTTATTAAAACTCTTTTCTTATCGTAAAAAGTATTGAGATAATTCTTTGCAACATATGTATTTTCTATGATAGACACTTATACAATTAAAAATGTGAACCTTATACAGAAACGATGTAAACACTGAAAATGGAAATGCTTTAATAATTAAATTGTTGTTTTAATATTTAAAATTCATCAGCTTTAATTAAGTTGGAATAAAATAATTTGACCCAATATAAAGGTATATATAAATATATATAGAATAGATAGATAAGTAATAGTTTGCATTTATATATATAAACTATCTGAAGGTAAATTTTCGCCTACCTCTTTTTCTCTCTGAATTTATGTAAATCACTGTTGTGATTGAAGCTATAAAAATATATTATCTAATAATAAAAACATTTACTTAAGTAAAAAGTATCTGCTCTTCTGCGTTTCAAATCGTAATATCTATAACGTATAAGAGCAAAAGATTTCGTTTTTCAGTCTAAATTTTCAACCTTCACGGTAAAACTTTAAAAAAGTTGAATAAAAACAAAAAGAAATTGAATTTTAGAAAACAATCATTAAATTATACCATTGAAAAAGAAATTAATTCATCTTAATTCATTTAGACCCTGGCACTGTTTGCCTATCCTACTCGTTTCGGCAATACATATGCTAAAATAGAAAAAAATAAATCTATTAAAATGTTTTCTTTGTTCGAAAATTTTGGAAGTTTCCATTCTTGATTAGAAATAGAAGAAAAGAAAAATAAAGTAAATCGTTATTTCGTCAAAAGCTACTTTTGTGCTTATTGCATATGTTTTTCCCGAACTACTCATAAATTTCTTTAGTTTTTGTTCACCTTATAACTATTGTCAGTATCAATATCAAACTTTCTCTATTATTTTATAGGAAGTGAATAAAAGATTCGCAATTAAAAGGTCAATTCAGGCCAATTATATTAATACATATATTTAATGCATTCATTTTAAACATATGCTTCTACATTGGTTTTCTAAATAAAAAGTAATGTGGAAAATCTTTTTCTTCTTTATTTTCTAATGTCAAATAATGCGAAGCGCTTTATTCTGCAATAATTATTTTGTAATAATATTTAAATCATTACACTTATTCTTTTCTTTTCGAAGTGGAAATGGTTACCTTCAAAATGCATTTTTTTAGTGGTTTCTATTAAACTTCGAATTTTCGATTAATTAATTAATTTGGACTGAATTTTAGTTATCACAATGAGAGACGTGATCCATAATCAGTAAAATTTCACTTCCCTTTCTAAATTTCCTTTGTCACTAAACAAAGAATTTTATTTCTGTTTTTTCATGCAGTCATTCATTTTTCGCATTTCAGACACATTCATTTCTGTATTTCAGAAGCATTCATTCATTTTAACAGCCTACATAAAACAATTTATCACTAATGACATATCTTAAAGGTTTTGATTAACGAGGATAGAGAATTAAAAACTAAGTTGAAAAGACAATATTTTGAGATATGATGAAAATTCTTTTATTTAATATTTTTAATCTTTGAACAAGTTTCTTTATAATAACCATACGAATTCTAAGTTTATTTCTTTCATAAGTTTCTTTTGTAAGTAAGTTAAGTAAGCTCGTACTTTTGCCTTTGCCTTTGCCTTTGCATGTGTTTAGTGGTATTTTAAATCTTTATATGATATTTTCTCAAATTCTGTCTTGGTAGAATTTTCTTACGAAACACTCATAAATTAATGTTTTATGCATTTTTTTGTTCAAATTTGAAATATTAATTTTCTTAATGCGTTCTGCAATTCTTGAACTAAATAATATGAAATCTATTCATTTAGAAATATTTTATAGCTGTTTTAAGGCTTTACAATGTGAAAAAAATTGAAAGTTTCGTGTAATTTATCAATTGAGCTTCAATATTTAAAGAAAAGGTAGAAATAAAACTATTTTTTAGTTCTGGAGCTAGATAATATAATTCTTAAGCTATGCAAAATTTAAGCACTTCATTTGATAAAATTCTAAACTATAAGATTTTTGCTTTCTACTTCTTTTTAACAAACAAAAAGCCTCTTTCAACAGTTTTTATAAACTTTTACCATTGAACTGGTATACTTCGGTTTCATAAATGATTTTTTTTTAGTTTTTTATGCATTTTTTTTAAACTTTTTATATCGTTTCTTAAAAAAATTCATTCTTAATGTTGTTGCATACCTTAATGTAACTGCAGGTAGCCAGTAAGTGTTATTTTTTCGATGTCATTTTTAATGAATTTATATATTAAAAAAAATTTTATGCACTCTGTAAGCTTGATTCAATGGATTAACTCCTCTTTCTTGACGGTTACAAGTGTTTGAAAGTATTTATCATTGCTCGATGCATAGTATTATTTTTAAAAAGCGAAAATTCAGCAATACATATGCATGTCAATTTTTAAAGAATCTATGGTTTTCTACTTAAAAAAAACAATTGTGTTGAAAGGTCACAAAATTGGGGCATTGAGACTTACGACAGAAAAACTGGACACATTGCATGCGAATGTTCCAAGTACATACTAATAAGACATATTTTCCAGGAGTAACTTCGAACTAGTGTAACATTTGGTTCAAAAACTGCTAAAAAAAGATTTTTCGAATTATATCTGAAACTTTGATTAGAGTAACATTTAATTAAGCATTTTTTATGCAATGAGAAATATTATGCTTTCTTAAAAATTCTACATTTAGTTATCTGCTTATCATGATCGATTATTTGAGCGAATTACTGACTCTGGCCTTCACAAATAGTAATGAAACGCTTGGATACAATATAAGAGAATTTTACAACTAGAAATTAATAAAAGAATTAATTTCGATTAACTAGAATTAATAATAAATTAATTAAGAAGAAATAAATTAATAAAGATTTTCCAAAGAGTTCTGGAATTTTTGAAACTAATACATGACAATCAAAGATTAAATATCAAAACATCAGTTAAGGAAGAATAAGTTAGGGTTAATTGAGAAATGATTTTACCAATGTTATCATTTTCTTCATTTTAAAATGCTATTATTAGAAGAATAATTAATCTATAATTTAAGTGAATGGATAATTATATTTTGTAAGGCTCTTTAAAAAATACCCTTTTTCCAAATTAATTTATTAAATAACCAATCTCAGTTACATCAACGCTACTAATTATTATGGTGTGTTTAGTGTTTTAGGTTAAATAACCTAGTGACTAAGGAAAAAGTGCGCGTGATTTGTCTTCTGGTCACATTAGTGATTTATCTGAAGAGAATATATTTGTAATGGAAAGAAACTATTGTTTATCTCTTCAGAAGTTACTTTTCCACTCAAATACTATATATATATATATATATATAGGATTTTTTACAGTAAATAAACATATTCTATGTCATGAGATATCAAATATAAATAATCATATTTATTTAATACATTGAATTTGTAGTTTACAATCATTCTATCCTCAGTTTTGTGGAAGGACGAACTTCCTTTTTTTTTAGACATTATATAAAAAATTATTTCAATATATCTCTATTTATATTTTTATTCTAAATTTTTCATTTTCATTTGTATATTTAAAATTGCACATATTCATATAATTTTATTATTTCTAAATTTGATTTCACTTTTTATTAAGTATTGCTTTTTGTTTTATATTGTATTTAAACATCTAAAGAATTTCAGCTTCTGTCGTTGTTAACAGAAATAAAAAGTCTAAAGCAATTGCCCTAATGAAAACTTAACAATTAAATCAATAGGTGATGAAGAAAACTGCATTTAAATGACTTTTTATTTACTATTAACAATATATATATGTTCCATTCCTAAAATATGATAATATCTCATCTATAGCGACTTTTTAAAAATAAACCACAAAATAAAATAGATTTCTAATAAGAATATGGGAAATAAGGATTTTTCTAATAATAATTTCATTACGAAAATTCATCTTATATCGAAACATTCTGTTTCAATAATTAAAAAAAAGCCTATGCTTTATCTCTCATGAAAATTAATCATGGTATTCCGGTTATAAGATCAATAATCCTGAAGTCAATGTTCATTCATTAATTTAATATTATTTATTATTTATAATCATTTACATTATTTAATAATTTGTTGAATAATTATAACGTTAAGAACTCCTAAGAAGCAAGTAAGAAGCAAAATATATTGAAAATTATCCATCATTTGTATTCTTAGGAAACAAAAACAAAACTATAGCGTTTGCTTTGGGCAAAATATGAAGGTTGTTTTTTTTTAATAATCGGTGTTTTCTTTCTATCTATTGAGAAGAAAAACACTTTTCTACAAATAAAAATCAATCTAAATAAGCAAAGTTTGCTTTAGGCAGTGGCTCAAAATTTGAATATCTTTATGTCCAACTACTGGAATTCATTAAGGCGTCAATGTGTGTAATATGAAAACCACATATATTGTTTATCGATATGATAAATTTAGATTTTAAAAGCTCATTGCCCTTAACTGAGACATTTTTGATGAGAAACGTGTCTTTTCTGATGAAATTTTCTTTAGGTTACTGTTATATTTTCTTACTTTTTTATGTCATTGAAAATATGATATCGCTTTTTTTTCCTTTCAAGATCTTCGCATTGAAATCATTTACATTATTTAATGTATAGCATTTACATCAGCTGTGAATCTACAATTCATGGGGGGTGGGGGGTCCCATTCCTTTTTTCATTATTTATTATTTTTTTAATAATTTAATGAATTTTTACTTGTTTTATATTTCAAAGATATATTTCTTTCTTTCTTTGTGTCTAAAATGAAAATTGAAATTTTATCGCCTTCTACAATTGTGAACGAAAAATTAATATTTGCAAAGCAAAATATTTAAATGACTATCGTAATCGGTCAGTGACAATTTTTGATAATATTGCTCGTGTATCAAAGCTAGTTTGAAACTGATTCTTTCTATCAAAAATTTTCTTTTGGATAGTTTTCCGATAATTTTATATTCATAGATGTATTTTACCAAAAAGGTAAGATAATAATATATAAATATATATTATCTATATATATGTATTATCTTAAATCATATATGTATCATCTATAAATATGTAATATCTTAAATAGGAATTATTTGTATTAAATCTTCCACCAATTTACTTTTTGAGAACTATTTTAGGAAAAATTCTAAGGCATTTTCTAGAAAATTCCATAGTTTTTCATAAAGGCTATATAATCGAAGATGCGCACACTGACTTTAGAGTTTTGATTGCAGAGTAAGCTCTTTAAATGTTTTACATTAAGCACTGTTGTTATTTAATTGGCTAATTACTCTCTGCCAGTAGTTAGTGTTTACAAGTCATGCTCTCTCAATACATCTTGGCTATGTTTTTGTCATATGAGCTCCATATTTTCCAGAATTTTCGTTAAATGCTCAGCGCATCCATTATCCTGTATAGGGATTTTCTTTATTTTATACATACTAAACAATTTCAATAACATGCAAACTGCGCAGACCTCTCACTTAAAATGCTATTTTTCTTGCATTATTTTGTCTTAATGTTGTTACGGACCTTTCAAATCCACCACTACTAAGTCCGTAAATTCACCGGGTTCGCTTATAATAGGTGTATGGTGTGAAAACAATTAGCCGGCCTCAGTAAGAAAACAACGACGACGTTTATTAAACACGAAGACACTAATACAAAGACGATAAATATGTACAGAAGATGAACATGCAGCAGCCCACTGCAACAACCAGTATCCCACAAGTAGTAATCGGTAGTAATAATAAGCACAGTACACAAAACGGCCAGGCAGAATTCAGCAGGAAAGGAAATCTTCGTAGCTTCACTCTACGGTATCTCCAAACGACTGCAATTCTCCACTGTCTCCTCGCTTTAGCTGCATCCAGATGCCGACACGACTGGTTGCTCCTCACAGGACTCGATGCCTCTTCCACAATAAACACAAGGACTCTTCACACGCTGGACTATTCTGCCGATTCTTCGTTTTCTTCTCGACCACTCGTCTTCGACTCCAACTCTGGTAGACTGCAGCTTGAGACTGATGGCCTTTTATAGATCCCGGATGCGGACCGAGAAAGTTCTGGATCAGTCAGGCGTATCTCAGTTTCTATTGTCTGGATCACTAAAATTCTTGAAGTTTCCAGTAATATCTATTTTGTGGCCAAAGTCATCGTCAAGTTTATCACCAAGCACTGAGATCATTGATTCGGCACCCGATCAGCATTCAATAGAGCCGATCGTTAAACGGTATTTACAGTGATTGAACTAACCGTGCTGAGAAGCAACATTACAGCTTTGTAACAATATTTTAATTCTTATGGTTAAACATTTAAAATGTATTTATTGTTTTATGTATTAACTACATATCTTTGGTAGCCAGCTCGTTTGTCAGGAATACTGTTCGTACTTAATTCCAATTAAATCTTTGTGTATACCTTGTTGTTCATAATTCCCTTCATAAATAATTTTTAAGCACCAAATTGTGAGAGATATTAAAAGCATATCAATTTAATTGAATTACTCACGGTTTACTGTGCAATAAAGTTAGGTTCTATTACATTTAATAATAAGGATTTAAGGTCATGATAGTCAATTTTCAAATTTATCTTGGTCTTTCGTAGTTGAGAAGACTGGGGCAAAAATATTTGGAAAGATATAGGTGCTCATGACTTCTCACTGGCCGTGTTGGCTCAGCACTGGGTGTATTGACATAATGGGACCAGTTATATGAATCATGCTTAGAGAAAATTTTGAAAACAATTAAAGAAAATTTAGTGCTGAAAGAGAAATCTGAAGATGGAGGTCTTATATTTTCATTCAGAAACGAGTATTGTGCAGTGGGAGAAAGAAGCATCACAAATCAATCATCTATATTTAATTTTTTTAATAAATACGCATACGTTAAGCTATTGTGTTAAAAAAAACCAGAATGAATAATTATTATTCATTTACCTGAAGGATTCATAGTTCAGTTGAATATGTCAGGTTTGATGACTGCCCATTTAAGAAATAATTAAATTTAAATTAATCTCGGTGCTTAACCATGGCTACATTTGTTGAAATTTGGATAATAATTATACTATCAGATTCTATCCATGAGTAAATTAATTCAGCCAACTTAAATCTCAAAGAAAATTGGTTTAACTTGAGATTGAATCCAGTGGAGATGAAAACTTTATTTTTTATTATTTACTTACATTACTAGTTCTTTTTTATCTTAAAATAAGCTTCTGGATCTTATATATTTCCTTTCAAAGTCTCAGAGTTTTCAGTCATTTCTACTTTAATAAAGATTTGTTCATAAGCTTTTTTCGATAATGGATAAATCGATAAACTGGGTTGAGGATGATTAAAAATTTCTTTAAATCAAATATGTTAAATAGTTATGACAATTATATACGATATTCCATGAAACAAATTTTTTCGTTTTAAAAAATAATCTGCACTTTGTAACATTAGGGAATGATCTGTAAAATATATTCTGAAACATTAAGCTGTAGTTCCTTAATTTGCAAATACATTCATTTGAAATAAATTGTGATCTGAAGTCAAAATACGTTTTCTAATATACTCCTTATTTTCAGGGGCAATTAGGAACATATTTCGATAATTATGAATGCTGTCTTAACTACGACTGATTAATTAATATACTAACTTGCAAAAAGTTTTTTTCTATTATGAACATTTTAAATCAAAGAAATAGACAACTCCTTTAAAATTCGTTCCCAATTATCCTAATTGGCCTATATGTTTAGTGAAAGAAAGTGAATTCGGTAAGATAACTCTATAAAAAAATTAAAATTTTATGTATTTAAATCCTTTCATAATATTTATTATTTATTTAAATCTTTAATTGAAACATTGAAATAATCTCCGGAGTAATAATTAATAACTCGAATGAAAAAAATTCAGTTAAACTGAAAAATGATATTAGTAAGTAATACTTTCCCTAGCGATCAGTACCAGAATAATTAATTTTACAAGTGATTAAAATGTCACATATTTTTTTTAATGTTGAAGCTTAATTAACTACGTTAATGCTTTAAGCCTACTATTTGTGAATCAGATCCAAGAATGTTCAAATCATAATATTTAACGAATGCGTCAACCCAAAGGTATTAAACTGCTATTTTTTCAAAAATTAATAAATTTAACCTTACATGATGGCAGCATTAAAAAAATGTATGAATGTTATTAAAATGATTCTTTAGTTAGAGAATTATTTTGAATCTTTATTGTTGATGCAAGGATGAGAAAAAAATTAACACAAGTTATAAGCTTACCTAAAATCTACTCCTGTGTTTAATTGATGAAAAAATATTTTAAAAAGTATCATTTCAAAGATATTTTTTAAGCGCTTAGACTGATCCGATAAATATTGATGTTATTAAAAAAGCCTTCATTAATTTATAAAGGTTTCGATTAAAATATTAAACTAGGTCAGAGATATGAAATCCTAATATATTATGTTATTTTTATATATGTGCAATCCCTTTGGTTTTCTAATGTGTAAGGGAAATAATAGCATTATTGTATTTTTACTTTCAAAATAAGAAAATTTTTTCAAATATGGTATGTTTTAGTTAGTTATTTATATTTTATTGCGTAAAATACATTCAATTTTATTACATTTTTTTGTTATTGTGGTTGCTTGTTTTGAACTAGGAATACTACTTCAAAAAAATGTTGTTTCATATTTACAATTTTGGCAATTCAAATTATTTGAAATAAAATTATGAGCCAAAGTGATGAGAAAAAACGTGTCTTTATAAGATTTTTCATCTTGTTTTTTTTTTCTTATGTTTTTTTCTAAACGAAAACATCATTTAGCTATCACAAAGGCCCGTTTGAAATTTGAAAGTAAATGGAAAATAGTAATACAACAAATATGGCTTAAAATTAATCAGAATATGTTGTAAAAATTCAGTTAAAATTTTCAAAGGCTAATGGTTTTTAATATACATTAGTTGTATTTTTTATCTAATTTTCTACTGTACTTGGGAATTATATTATATAATGGTAGAAAATATATTGTTCAATGCTGGAGATATTATTGACATTACATTTTTAGGACATTATATCTTTTACTGTTTCAGTTGTGTTAAAAAAAACAACTTTTCAATTTTGTATTGTTATGATACTGTAAATATCGAACAATACTGTTTTTCCAATATTATTTCCCACACAATATTATACAATATTGTGTTCTACAAGGGAAAAGAGTGAAAAATAAATTTCATGTTCATTGTTACATTTGTTGCGTTTTTTCAAATTTGAGGCTTTAAACAGCTTATTAGTGCATTCGTCAGATTAATACATCGAATTACTTATTGAAAATTTATGCTAGCATATAAAATATGCTCTAAGTATTTTTCCAACAATTCAGAGAAAATTTGAGATTTACATAAATTTTCTGGCTGGAAACTTTGGTTTTTATAACATTGAGTTGAAAAAAACTTTAACATTGAATGCCATTTCCAATGTTTATTTCCTTAATAAAGAAAATGTTTTAAATAATAAAGGAATAATTAGTAATGAAGCACAGAATTGAATGGAAAATGGTGTTTTATATAAAAAAAACACTGAGAATAGTTCACATTTTATAAAAAAAGTCACCATTATATGCCGAATAGAAATTAGAGATATCGGCACGGTGAAAATAAAGTTTTCAGTTATATTAAGTTATATTAGTTATAGTGAAGTTTCCAAACTTCATTATAACTAAAAACTTTATTTTCACATAATAAAGTTTCTAAATTTCATTAGAACCTGAAATTACTTTAAATTTATTAAAATTAATTCTTTATAATTACTGAATGTTCCAACTGAAACAAAAAATTACGAATTATTAATTATTAAGGTCTTTGAAGTGGTGCATTTTAAACTTTTTTTACCATAAACAGTATCTATCTACCATATCATTAAACATCTCATTACCATATGTCAATCTATAGTATTTGTACGCATTCTTTACATATAAAAAATATATTGTACACTATAGTCATTTCGGTTAGTTAATTTCATTTCTTTATTACTGCTAGACATATCATGAAAAAAGAGGTGCTTCTTCTCTAGAAAAATTAAGCCAAATTTATTTATTTATTCTTATATTACGAATATCCGATTATCTATTAAAATTATTCTAGCGCTTTTGACTAAATATTTACTTTTATATGTTTAGAGAATTTTTTAATTCCATAAAATCTATGTCAACATTTTGCTCCATTGAATTCAGGACGAACGAATTGTACAGCATCAGACTTTACTATTATCTCTGTTATGTAAAATTTACAAAACATTGAACAAAAAAATTTTTAAAAATGTGCAATAGATAGTAAATAAAAATATCGAAGAAATTTTCTTTTATATAGTCAGATATACAGTTTTATTCATACGAAATTATTTTCTTTATGACCTAATCAGAGCCTGAGTAAGTCTTTCTTAATTTTAAAATAAATAATAAGGTTAAAATCAAAAAGAAATTGAAATGTGCCCTTCATTTGTATTCTGAGGTAGAAAATGAAACAAAACTGTGGATTCTACTACCAAGTCAGACAATACTCTCGATTTTTTTTCTCTTTTCTTTTAGAATTGGAAAACTTATTTTTTTTTTCCTTTATTGCAAAGAGGGACAGTTAACAAATAAAGATCAATTTGAATAAGCGAAGCTCTTTAAAAGAGTGACTTAAAATTTGAATTTCGTCACCTCTAAATACTGAAATTCACTGAAGCATCTTTGTATTTGGTATGCAAATCATATTCGCTGCTGATCGATATACTAAATCAAAAATTTCAAAGTGGGAAACATTTAACTGAGACATGTATTACGAAAGACGTGTCTTTTCTTATTCAAAATTATTTCTTCGGTTATTGTCATATCTTCTCACGTTTTAGTTTCCCAGAAGAAATTGTTTCTACTCTTGAACTGCCACATTAAGAACAGTTCGGTGAAAACGAACTCTAGCATTTTAAGTAGTTCTAATTTCAAAATTTTTCTCTTTATTAAAAAAAAAACTTAGCCACATTATAAATATTTTTCAAAAAGCATTTTTTCCCTCTTTATTGCAGATACTGCCCGTTTGTTTTCATTTATTATTTTTCGCTCATATGGTTACAGAATAATTTTGCATTAACATAGATGAAAGATTTTTATTTATGCTTTCCATAAAAATTATTATAGATTTTTTTTGGTAATACAGGTAACTAACTAACTGCAGTCTTCTTTAATGAAATACTTGTCTCTTGGGTTAAAAGTGGGTACCTAAGTTATTAGAAGGAAGAATATAATGAAAAAATATTCTGTTTTTTAATCTTGACGATCTTGTAATTTCGCAATTGTTTTCCTTGCAGTTGCATCGGAAGCAATTGAAATATTAGCTAGAGTTTTCTTAAAAAACAAAAGAAATTTCTCATCTACTTTATGAAATTATTATTTCTGTTCGCAGAGAATCATAGAAATACATAAATTAGGAGAATAAATAGGTATTATTCTTCTATTTCATGTATTACAATTATTTATTTAATTTAAAATCTTTACTTATTTTCACGAATTTACAAAAATAAGTAAAATTTTAAAAAAATAATAATTGCTATCAATATCTTAGTCTCCTACAAAATACTTTCCTTCTTTTTTTCCAAACAGCATTTGGCAAAAGGATTTATATTTATATTATTTGCTTTAAAAGTTCCTTGAAATATTTTAATATTTAAACTTGGCAGGGAACTTTCTTCGGTCTAATAAATATCAACAGATAATAAACTCACATGGGCGCTCCATTTAAAATCCTTGCATTCCAGGACTTTAGAATTAATATCAAACTTTAATCTTATGATATATTTGGAATGTATAGAATTTGCCCTGGAAATGAAAATATTTTATTCAGATTATATAGATAATAGTATATAGATTATAGTATATAGTATATAGATTATAGTATATAGATTATAGTATATAGTATATAGATTATAGTATATAGATTATAGTATATAGTAGATAATAGTATATAGATTATATAGATTATCAGATAGCTACGATTAAGCAAATATATGTTAGAAAAACGTTAACTAATTGAAAAACTTAACAAAAATTGTCTTGTTCACCACTTTAAACGTATCTTCACATTTGTTCACCGTCTTATAATGGATAAAGGGTAATTTCGAATTTAAGATATTAAATGTGTAGATAGATTGATATTTAGAAGCTTTTGTAAAATCAATGCCTGTAGATTGATATTTAGAAGATTTTGTAAAATCAATGCCTGCGAATATTTTCTTTTCATTCTTCACAGAACAATGAATTTCAAATAATTTAACTTGGTATTTGTTGTTGATATTGAATGTCTTATAAAAATAGTTGCAAATATTTGAGTTTCAATGTCTTAAAACCACATCATACCACCATTTCAAACAATGGCTCCTATCCATTTAATATAATTCAATGTGAATTTCATTAACAAGGAAATAAAATATATAAAAAACTACTTTGCATACCCTTAAAAAAGAAGTTAAAAATGCTTAAACGGCAATGCTGATACTTTCAGGAAAGGTAGCAAAATCATATTATTTGACAAATTTATCTTTCACTTGCAGAATACTGGAGTCTTCACCCATACACAATCGATATTGATAGAAATGAAGTTGGTTAGTAATGCGTTTTTCAGTAAAAATTATATTAATATGAAGACCTCGGTATATCATCTCACCCATGGGTGATATAAAGAAAAATGCGCACTACATTGTTTGCCGAATGATAATAGTAAAATTGAAGTTGGTTGATAATGTTCCCTGCCCTTAAACTTACATTAATATGAAGATTTCTGCATTTCATTCCACCCATGGGAGACATAAGGAAATATTTGTCAATGGATCGCAAAATGAACTGCTAATATATAATATGTGCCTTTTCTCTAGTTTTGCACCTTAAAACGTTAGGTCATACTGTAATCATTTTTCCATTTATTATTCAAATAAATGGCAAAAGCATTAGCATTCTAAATGGCAAAAGCAAAACAAAAATCTATTTTAATCTATCAAATCTATTATTTTCCATATATATATAATCATTTATATTTTCCAAAGATTAATGTAACCAATTGTGAATTAATAAAAAAGGAATAATATAATTACTTACAGAATTGTGCAGAAAAACTTTTAAGTTATATATCGTAATGTGGTACGCATAAGTTAAAAGGATAGGCAATTAAACAATCTCAATTTATTTATTTTTTAAAATTAAACTTTATATAATTTTACGTCATAATTTTTGAAGATTTGAATACATTATGAAGTAAAATAAAAATCCTTCTGCAAAATTTGAAGATTTTTGCATCCGGCTAAAACTGATACAAGTGATCTTTTCCTTCTTTATATGTTTAGGAATGAATTAATGATAGAGATTAGATTTAATTACAGCATTTAAAAAAATTCAAATTCCTTGTTTAAATCCATTGAATTCTCTGTTTTAATTGATACTTTTCAAAATGTGTTCATCACAGTCGATAGTTTTCCAGAAAAACATGAATGAATGTTTTTCCTATGCTATGAATCATATCGTCTATTATTGTAAATTCTAAGTAATTGTCAGGGATCATCTATAATTACTTACCCAATTGTAGCATGATGTGAGCCTGTATTAATGATAAATTTTTATACACATTGTAGTATTTCGTCTTTCTGTGTCAATCAAGTTGTGATATTTCGCCCTACGATATGCTATTGAGATTTTGTGAGCTACTTTTTTTAGTTTTAGGAAATTGAAATTAAATACATATAATTTTAAGAGATAAAATAGATAATTTATTCAAAAAATATACGTAACTTTTTAAATTTATAAGAACCTTAAAGTTTCATTAAATATCTAAATTTAAGAGAATTTAATTATCTTCAAATTGTTACGTCAACAACAAAAAATAGCAAGCTTAACCAATAAATCATGTTGAAAAATAAAATTTCATGATTAATTCTATTTAAAACCCCTTATGTTTTAAAGAAATAAAGTATTAATTTAGCCATTGTTCGTTTGCCGGTTAGGTTTAAATACTTATTTGTACTAAGAATTAACTACTTTAGAACATGAATACAATAATTAATTAAAACTCTCTAGAGTTCTATTTAATTATGAAGCTCACTATTTTACAAATCCATGGAAATGAAATGTTTTTTTTATTTATCATGTTTGTTTTGTCTTATTGATACTGTTTTTTTGGTTTCTGCCTATTTTATCTTTTATTTCCTCCATTTCTATTATTCGATTTTTTGATTTACGTATTTAAATACATCTAATAAGAAACATATGATTTCAAAAGTTAATGTGAAGTAAAATACAGTTTTTTTTCCTTATTTGTTAATTAACAAAGAGCTGTTGTTTACTTCTTATTTCACAGTTAAATCAATATGCCTCTAATTTTTCTTAAATTACATCAGCTAAAAAGGGAACTTTATATAGTTTGTGTTCATAAAAACATTAATTTTTCGGTTAAATTCCCATTTTACATTCAAGTCACTATTTCCTTGAATTAAACTGTAACTTTCATTGCACGTAACATGTCGAAAGAACTGCTATCTGAATTTTTCATGGCCAATTTCTATAATGTATGGAATAAAATGCGACACACGGATTTTTTCAAATTCCTAACAAAAAAATTTTAAACTTTAAAGCTAATTTTTTATTTTATATTTATTTTTGAGCAGAACATTTGATAATAAACACAAATAAATAAAAATCGATTAAAAATACATTATCACTATGTTATAATAAATTTCACGAAACTTATCATATATCACATTTTTGTTAGTTAGCATTCCATATTCAAAATGTATTGTAATGCTTGGTGATTTTAATGGGCATAGTCATTTGTGGGGTTCGGAAAAGAAGAATACTCGTGGGAAACAGAACGAACAGTTTATTAACAATAAATGTCTCTGTCTGCTGAATAATAACTAGAAAACATATTTCCATGAGCCCACACGTACCTTTCATACTCTTGATTTGGCCTCTCTTCTTGAACTTCTACCATTGCTTGATTTCATGGTTGAAAGTCAACTAAATAATAGCGACCACGTTCCCATAATAGTATCTCATGCTGATATAAACGGTGGGACACAAATTTCCCCACGTCATCTTTGAGCATATTGCGTTGCTTACTCCCGACTGGCAGAAATCACTAAAACTATAGTTAATCTCGAAAACATCACAGAAGCGGTACAAAAGGTAATAGATTGTATAATATTTGCTGCTGACAATACTATTCCAAAGAGTCCCCGTAAATTTCCAAAAGTCCACGTAAATTTCGTAGACCGTGGTGGAATAGGGCATGTTTTTACAGCCATACATAACAAAACAGGCTGTGGAATATATTTCGCGGGTATCCCCAATAGCTAATCTAGTTGCTTTTAAGCGTGCCAGAGTTAATGCCCGTCGCACTCGACGGCAAATTCAGAGAGAATCTTCGATACACTTCATTTCCTCAATTACATCTTCGACATCTAGTGCACAAATTTGGAAGAAAATTAAAGCTGCGAATGGGGTATATAAAGAGTTTTCGTTTCCGGTATTAAAAACTGGAAATACTCAGTATTCATCCCCAGCAGATAGAGCCAATATCATTGGACACTCGCTTGCGAAAGTGTCATGCGCAGACTCGTGTAGTCCAGCTTTCCTTGAGACTAAGAGACGTGCTGAACAGAAGTCTTTAAATTTTGAAACCAACAGGCATCTTCCATATAATCCGCCATTCACGATGTTTGAATTGAAGATGGCTTTAAACGAAGTTCGTGATACTACCCCAGGACCTGACGGAGTTACATACAATATGCTTCCCATTTGGACACAGTTTCTCTCTCTAATCTTTTACACCTTTTCAATAGAATATGGACTGAAAAACAGTTTCCATGAAACTATTGTTATTCCGATCCTCAAGCCAGTAAAGATTCAACCGACCCTCTAAACTATAGGCTTTAACAAACTGCATGTGTAAAACTCTAGAGCGCATGATCAACTCCCGTCTTATTTATAAATTGGGGATGTGTAATTGCATTCCTCCTTTACAAAGTTGTTTCCGTAGGGGCCGTTCTACAGTAGACAATATCGTGCTTCTGGAAACTGAAATAAGTAATGTCTTTGTAAGACGAAATCATCTTGTTTCAGTCTTCTTTGATATAGAAAAGGCTTATGATCGAGCCTGGCGTTATAGTATTCTTCGATCACTTTTAAAGTTTGATTTTTATGGCAATTTACCGATTTTTATTCAGAAGTTTTTAACCTCTCGCATTTTTAGAGTACATATTGGTAATTCTTATTTAAATCCTTTTATTCAAGCTGAGAGTGCCCCCCCCCCCCAAGGAAACGTCCTCAGTGTAACACTTTTTATCCTTCATCTTAGTCAGATTTTAAACCAATTACCTCCATCTGTTAAAGGCATTTTGTATGTTGATGATCTCTAGATATCTTGTCAAGGCTCTAGTGTACATTTAATTCAGCGACAGCTTCAGCATGCGATGAATAAGTTAGTGACATGGTGTAACGAGAATGGCCACACTCTTTCTACTGAGAAGAGAAACGGGTATACATCCAGATCCTATAATTCGCATTGGTAATGCGGACATTCCTGTTGTTGCAGACATGCGATTTCTGAAAGTGATATGTGATAAGAAACTCACCTTTCTTCCACATATTTTGAAATTACGGAAGAAATGCGAATAACTTCTCAATATACTTAAAGTTCTTCCGACAAAGTTTTGGTGTGCAGATCGCACCTGTCTGCTGAGGATTTATCAAGCAATAATATTATCTCCCCTAGATTATGGATGTGCTGTGTGTGGATAGGCTCGATCCACTGTTTTATGCAAATTGGACACTGTACATCATTCTGCCTTGAGACTCTTAAGATGCCTTCAGAACCTCGCCCGTACAAAGTCTTTATGTCATTTGCTATCAGCTACCACTACACTTAAGACGTAAAATGCTCTCAGCTTAGTACTATCTTAGGATCCAGTCGTTTTCTGATCATCCTCTACGGCAAATGGCACTTCCTATTGGTCTTCGCAGACTTTACAATGCTCGTACCTTCAATATTCTCCCCTTTTTTGAGATAATTCAAACGATTACTGCTGATGCAGGTCTTAGTGACGTACAAATTAAACATAAAGAATTCTATGTATTTCCACTTTGGGATGTACCTCTCTTTTCATACATCAACCACTTTTATACATTTGATAAGTTTTCTACAGCACCTGTCATATTTCAAAAACTCTTTGCCTCTCACAGGAATCAATTTTCATCACACGAACCTGTTTTTACCGATGGCTCAAATGTTGGCTACGGAATTAAATTTTTACAAAAAACTGCGGAACTTATAGCAGTTTTTTGCGCTCTTCAGGAAATTGCAGTTCCTTATAGGCGAAAATGTATTTTATAAACAGACAGCATGAATGCTTTGGACATATTATCCCACCTTGGTAAACGGATGCATCCTGTGGCAGTAGATATTTTATGTTGCTTGCAAACACTACAGGCCAAAGTTTTTTAGTTTCATTCTGCTTGGTTCCTAGTCACGTTGGAATTTTAGGCAATGAAGATGCTGATTGCCCTATTAAAGCAACTTCTAGTTTATGGCTGACATCAATTCCATATCGGAATTCAAAACTTAGAATTATTCATTATATCCATTCCTTTTGGCAGGAGTCTTGGGATCTTGAGACTCATAAAAAGCTACATTTCATTAAACCGCATATTCATTTGTGGCCTATTGTTTCCATAGGAACAGTCGACGTGAAACTAACTCGACTTCGCATCTGTCATACTCGTTTCTCTCACAAATATCTATTATTCGGTGAGAGAGCGCCCAGATGCCCATCATGTAATGTTGATTTTCTGGTGCGCATATCCTAGCTGAGTGCCCTAATTTTAATTCTCATCGCATGAAATACTTTAACTCAACTTCACTTAACATATTAGAATTAGTGGGAGAACCTCCCAATCTGTATATTTTTAGCTTTTGAAAAGTTATTGGGTTTCATCATTTTATATAGAAGTTCTTCAATTATAAACTTGTTTTACCTAACTAATCTATCATGTCTTGATTGCTGCTGTTTTACTGACCTGTTCTTTTCAATGTACTTTATCTATTTAAACTTCTCAAGTGATATCATCTCAAACCATATGATTGGCGCAGTATAGCCTACTTTTGGCTCTTGCGCCATTAAACTTGAACTAACCAACCTTCCATATTTAAAAGCAATAAATAAAAATTTAATATTGCTTTTCAAATTTAATTAGTTTTAATTTAAAGTATCTCTTGAAATTTTGTGCGGCATTTTAATCAACACATTATAGGAATATGAAATAAAAAGATAAATTCAGATAACTCATGCTTTGATGCATTATGTATTATAAAAATTACAGTTTATCCAATGAAACCGCATGAATTAGATAGTAAAATTTAAATCACATATGAGAAAAACGAATGTTCCTGTGGGAGTCTATTTAGTTACTCGAAAATTATTTTCTTTCTAGCAAGAAATATAACTATTTCTTCCAACAAAAAAAAATTATCTCGTATTACAAAATGATTTATATATAATATTTTTAAAAAATTTTAGTACAAATAATATAGAAATCTTTAAAGAGAGAATTGATGAACTTCAAAATAACCAAAACCTATATTTTCTGATAGTATATTACTCTAAAACGATTAGTTATATGTAAACCGTACTATAAATTTTTGGAGGGTTGCAATATTCAATAGCCACGCTATACTATTATGACAGTAATAGTCATATCCTCGTTACTGTATTTTGGCAACTGCTTATTTCACATTACAGTTCAGTTGAACACTGGACTTTAACATTTTAAAGAATACATAGCAGTTAGATTATTAATTTATGGATTTGAGTTGGTTATTTAAAGTAGACCTCCAGATTTGCAGCAAGATACGTTACCAGATAAGGAGTATAGGAGTGTTGAAAGTCTTAATATCTACTTTCTAAGTTCCTGAATTCTGAATTATAAACAATTTTTATCAATCAGAATTTGCAATTTGTTTTCTTTTTAGAAGGCCTAGAGGAATACTTTTGAATTATTTTCAGACATACTCTAAGCAATTTTCATTATGTGAAAAATTAAAAGTAGGCAGATCCCGAAAATTTTTGGAATTCTGAAAATTTCGGAACGAAACAATTTAAGAAATTGGAAGCAACTAAAGCTGCACGAAGAAATAAAATTGTTCCTTGAAGCTGATAAAACTGCTGTTTCAAATTTTAGAACTCAAATAGAACTAACACATATACCATGGAAAATGGTTAGCAACTAATAAAAAGATCAAGTTACATTTATTTTCAAAACTCGGAAGTATCGCATAAAAGGATCAAAAATGCACATTAATAACCGTCTGTCTTGGCCATAAGAACGCATGCCAAAAACCACCAATGATGTTCTATCATAATTTCTGATCAGAAATATTTAATATAGCGATCTGGAAGGTTACCAATACTACCTGCATTATCAAACAAATGAACAAATTTATTGAACTTGATATATGGAAAAATGAAGATTGATGATCTGAATAGTAATTGAATATGAAAGAGCCTGAAACCGCATTGTAACGGGCATTTACCATAAAGCATTAATACTTTAAGATTTCAATATTATATATCTTTTTATGTTGCTATTGAAAACGAATGCAGAACTTCTTAGGTATTATTAAAATAATGAAAACGTCAATAGAAATAATTTCAATAAAATGTTATAAAAATATGGCTTTCTAACTTCATAAATGAGGTTTATAATATGACAATTCGCAATATTTATTTTTGCTTTGAGATTCAAAGTTAGTGAATTGAAGCTGTATAAATACAGTCAGGAATTTTCTAAGTAATTGCTAAATATAAATACATTTCATTTTAGGATGTGGATTAAAAGTTAATGATTTTGTGCAATATTTTCTATTTCATGATTTTATACGAAATCTCAAATAAAAGGATTTTTTTATTTATTTTTAAACAATTTTGAAATTACATTTTTAATGTAATATTTAATTGGAATAACATTATGCAAATTCGTAAGCAGATATTAAAGGAATTGAAACTGGCATTAATACTATTTAAAAATCTCGAAATATATTTCTAGTAAGTTCAGTATATGCGCTAATAAATCAATTACTGTGGCAGCATTATAATTAAGTAAATTAAAAATTACATTTATTCAGAAATGTTTTTCAATTATATAAAAGTAATTTTTATTTCAAAGACATTAATAAATGATTTTTAACTCTCCAGCTATAATGATGAAATAGGGATTCAATTTAATATTTAAAGAAATTAATAAATCATCAGGAATTTAATAAATGTTAAATAAAAATTAAATCATTATTTATAGTGATGAATTATACTTGCATATACCTTCATTCTAATCATCAGAAAATGTGTATTTTCCATCAAAAAAATTTGTCATCTGAATGACTTTATTCTGATTAGTTAATTTCCTTTATTTAGTTGTGCTAATGAGCTAATGAGCGGACACAAGAAGAAACAATTTTCTTAGAAAAAAAAACAATAAAAAAACGTATTTTTTTCATTTGTAATGTCGCCAAAATTTCACTTCCATGTAAAAGTCGTTCTTCAAGATTTTTTGAAATCGCTTTTCTTATGCCTAAAGGGAATTGCTCATTGATTTGACTAAACCAAGGCTTACAATAAATATTGTTTTATTTGCGTGACGAATGATATATTTTATTCAATATTTGTTTATTTTATTTCTATCTTTTATTTCAAATGTGAAAAAAATCAGTACACAATATAAGAGAAATGTGAAATATATAGAAAGATAAAGGAAATAGAAACTGAATAAATGAAGCTGTAGCAGTTGATAAACATTGTTTTTGCATCCTATAAAATATCATGCTATTTCTTAATTCAATAATAAAAATAAATCACACTTTAAAGTAAAATAATTTTTTTAATCAGATATCACTTAGAATGATAAGCATGTTTGCTTATACGTCATTTATATGGCTTTATAAAGCCGATATATTATAATCTTGCATGGAAACATAAAAAGATTAAAGAAGTTTTGACAACATTATGAAAAGAATTACGAAAATAGAAATACTGTAAATTTTCTTTTTGTAATTAGAGCAAAAAGCAGAAATGAAACCAATGATCAAAACAAAACATTCAAGAATTTGTTTCTTCTTTTTTAGCATTCTTGATTTTTTTTTTATTATTATTGAATTTTCCCTCTATTGAGAAGAAAAATGATTAAGTACAAATCAAAATCAATTTAAACAAACTAAGATTATTTTTAATTCAAGGATTAAAATTTTAGTTTCGAATTTAATAGTATTTCATCCTTCAAATCATATTTACTCTTTATCAGAACGTCAAACCTACAGTTTGAAAGTAAAGAGCAATTAACCGAAATGGGATTTATTAATGAAATATTTACTTTTTGGGAGCAATTATTTATCCGCCTATTATCATATTTCCTCATATATTTGATTGATTAAAAAATAATTTAAGAGTCAAAAAAATAGAAAAAAATCTATAATATTCAAACCATGAGCACTAAAATATATTTGTTGAAGAACGTAAATATTTAATTTATAATTTTGAAATTAAAAAATAAAACAATCAACTACTTTTTAAATTCTGAGAAATTTTAATACAAATTAAATAAAAAAAATTGAATGATTCCAAAATTATTCTTTCAAAGTATTTGAATTTAGAAGAAGTTTAAATTAAAATTATACACTAAATTCGATGGCTGTATTAAAATTTCTATAAGACCATATTCATAATAAACAAGTCAAAGAATTGAACAAATTGATTCTCCATCATCATAAGTTTTCTTTTTCTTTTCATCTATTTGTATGCTAGATAATAAATACTGTATTTTGATGATTAATCATTACTTCATTATACTCAATATTTATTTTTTTACGTTCTGTCTACAATTTAAATTTTTTTTTATCATGAAATGCTTTTTTCATGTTTTAAAAATGTAGTTAGTCATTTAATAGATCTGAATCGAATAACGAGAAATTTGAACCAGAATAAATAAGGTATGGTACAAATATATTTTTATAAAAAATATATAATTTCTTTAGTTTTAAAACAAAATAATCCTTAATTTTTTTTTATTTCACCATTTATTTTTTATTTAATTTTTAAGATTGTGTAAAACTATATTTTACATCTGATATTTAAAAATAACTTAAAATTAAAATAGCTTTTATTTTTTACACTTAGTTTATTTTTATCTGCATTTACTAACTATACAATTTTTCCATTACATTTTCAAGGCGCTTCGTAGGTTATTCTTTTTTTCGATGCACGACTTAGCATTTAGTGTTTTAGAAATCTATAAACTTCTATTAAATCCTTAAAAAATCTTATAAGATGTAGCCGTTTAAATTGTTGAGATTGTTGTCCAGTTTTTATTTTCTCTTTGTTGCATTGTTTCATAAATTATAAAATCAAAATTTGATTTTGGCTAACAATATTTGTTATTTAAACTGCAGATAAACAACTTATTATATTAAAATTACCTTGAATTATGCAGAAAAATATTACACCAATTAATCAACAGTTTGTAGTAGTTCGAAAAAATGTAGAGTTGGAGAAAAAAAATACAAATTTAGTAAATAGATTTAGAAATACACTTTTAAAATTTGCTAAAAACTATTAAAATTTGTTTAATAATTTAATTCCCACTTGTTAGTTTTTCAATTATAATTTATTGTAATATGTAAAACGAATTTTTTTTAATTCACTTGCAAGTAATTTCTTGTGTTATGTTCTGAAAAATGAAACTTGTGCACGGTCATTGAGAAACACAAATGAACCTTTTTTCTAAATTTTATCGTAATCAGAAAGTGAGCGAAATTCTGATGACAAAATATTATATTTACGAACTAAAAAAATAAAGTTAAATAGACGAAGAATAAATAAAGTTAAATAAACGAAGAATAAATAAAGTTAAATATACGAAAAATAATTAAAGTTTAAAAAAATTATATAATTTTTGTAAAAATAACTGAGCATGATTTTTATTGTAATGAATGCAATTTCAAGTATTCCATTTTAAACATTTAAAATTGCATATTTCTTTCAGTTCATTAAAAAAAACTAATTCTATCAGAAAAATGACTAAACTAATTAATAAACTAATAATTTCTATTTTAATGATGAATGTATTTATGACGACAAATTAAATAAAATATATATGCAAATTTATCTCAGCAAAAATTTGCATTAAATATAATTTCACTAAATACAATTTCATCGTAATATTGCCGATAGCATCTTTACGCTCTCTTTATTATATTTAATTTCTTTACAAGTAACATTTGCTATTGCTGATTACATTTCAAATAAATATTCTACTGCTTTAATATGATTTCATTTTAATATAAATCTTATGTAAGAAATGCATTCTGAATCAAGACTGCAACAGTAACTAATGTTTTTACACAAAATTATTATTTCTTCGATAAACTACATGATTCATGCTTCTGCAATCTATTATTCTCTCGCAAATTTATAACAATTTTTAAGATTAGCACATTAAGTTAAACTATTTTTTTAATATAGATTTAGTAATTCTTTGTAAATCAGGTAGCAAAATATTTTGTTACAAAAAATAATTTTGTTAATAATAATTTGTTATATAATTATTATATATAAAGTGTTCTTAATTAAATATTTCAACCATTTTTAAGATATGTCAAATAATTTATAAAAAATTTCTGAATTTAAAATAGTAAATATCAATAAAAAGCATAAAAACGGGACTCAGTATTAGGAACTTTTATCATTAATAATAAATTTTGATGAATGAAACCGGTCTTTAATTTCCTTTTATTTTAACCGAAAAGTTACATCTAATTGAATCATTCTATCTTCGATTCAAGTATTTAATTACATATCTGAATATGGAATCAAATAAATGCAGAAAATGAATTCAACAATTAAATGTAAATCTTAGTGTCTTTGGTATTATGGAAACTGTGCCTTCCTAATCTGTATAATTGAATGTTTCGTCGTATCCTAAGTATGCTTTGACTTCTTAATATTGGCCTTCGATTTTTATGATTTCATGTTAAAGATAATATAAAAGTTCCAGTTTCAAATTTCAAAAAATGCCTCCTTTTTTTCATTTCTCGTACGTTAAATAATGCGAATTAAAGTATTATGTTGATACGATTTTTATTTTATTTTACTTATATATTAACTAAATTCTGTCTATAATAAATATGTCTAATTAACTCATTCTCAAAAGTATAATGATTTAATATTTTATTTTTTCAAAACACAGCCGAAATTTTCTGATGTAAGTTTAAATTTGAAATTGAATTTTCTATTATTTCGGAAATTTAGATACTTACATAACTGGATTTTTTTTTAATTAACAGCAGTTTTTTTATTAAAATACAAAGAGATATAATTCACAGAAAGATGCAAAAAAATAACAATAATTAATAGGAATAATTAAATTTTTAATTTTTTCACTTTCACATTGTCAATGGTTATCATTTTCTAGAAGCAAAAATAACGAAAGAAAGTCAATATAAAAATTTCAAAACGAGAAATTTGAAATTATAAATGCTATCAAAAGAATTATTCAAACCTAAATAAGATAAGATACATTTTAAATATAAGTATAAAAATGTATTTTAAGTAGATAAAAATTGCCTCACATAAAATGCATAATTATATTAATCACGTAAATTAAAAATCATAATTGGAAATTTAATATGATAAAATTTTGAATCTGTTACGAATGTAAATCTCTTGAAAACTGCAACATTTGGTGCTATTTAGTATAATAAAAGAAACCCCATATCGATGCACATATACCTATCGACATAACTCTGTTTCTATTCCATTTATTTAAAACAATTTAATTATATTTTTCAAGAATTTCAAATTATATTCATAATAGTAAATTAATAAGATTGTATTTTTCAATATGTTATATAAAGAATGATTTAACACTCTCAAAAAAAGACCTGTATCAAATTGATAAATGTATCCATAATATATGAATTCAATTTACTCAGAGATTCAATTCAAAATTTCAACTTTTATTATGAAATTTGTCGAATTTGTACACAAAAAATGTTCTCAACAGACTTAATAGCACTGTACAACATTTCATTCCATGAATATTTCAGATAACAGCTAATGAAGTACAAATTTAAAAGAAAAAAACTTGATACATCGTATAAAATCTTCGACATTATCTGCTTTCCTTATCACTGTGAGAACCGCTGTGGTATGGTATCGGCTTCTGAAACTAAGGGTTTCAGGTTCGAGACTCGCTTCCTCCGAAGTACAGTCGTGTAAGTGGGTCTGGTGCACGTTAAATCCGTCGGGGCTAAACGTCCACCAGATGGTGTGGTGCGGAAGTTTGGAGATTCGGTGTCAGCTCAAGTGTCGTCTTCGTCATCTGACAGCGGTTCAGAATTACGAGGTCCACTCCGAAATAGCCATAGTGTTGCTTTAAAACATTATAGCAACTTACCACATTGAAATAGCTTTTATTTTCCAGAAGACCCTATAAATACCAGAGAATTAGGATCATAAGATTTTCATATTCCAAAGTTTTTATTATTTTTTTCCATGAACGTCATCAAAATGGGGAGCATTGATTCGTATCCATTATTAGCTACTGTAATCTTTCCTATATTAAGACTAAAATGACAGTTAAACAGTATCATTTATTCATCGCATAATAACACAAACAACATAGACACTTTTAAAAATCATTTCTAACTAATTCAACATCTGCCTTTTTAAAATATTTTGCTATGATGGTAAATGATGGTGGTACTATGATGATAAATCAAATTTAAATAAATTTAGTTTACTTTTTTTTAATTTCCCAAAAAGCTATTCTGAAAAATGATATCTACAGTAAAAAAGATCCCCTTGAACATATAGTTTGATTATTATTACTTCGTAATAATAAATTAGTTGCTAGATTTTAATAAGCTGTTTCCTTTATTATCAAAATATTGATTAAAAATCAAAATTTAAATTTAAATTCAGGCATGCAAGCTTTATATTATATTAATGACTAAAAATGCTATTGTTAAAATTTAGAAATTAATGCAGCATTTTGTTTAAAAGAGTAACCGTCTTTTAAAATTCGTAATAATCTGAACCCTAATTTTGCATAAAAGGATAAAAGTAACAAAAATAATCTTTACAATCCAACAGATTCTTCTATACAGAGAACTTTAGCATCTTTCAAGAGAATGTAATGATTCTAGGTATATTTCTCAACCGAAAAAACAAACGAAACCTGTCTTGAATGTTTACTCGAATTTAATTTTGCTGTGAACCTTAAAGTAATTAACATATGTTTCAATTCTCACTCGTTCTTAAACTGAAGATTTGTTAACTGCATTAACACTTTAAAAACTAATGTTTGAGTAACAAAGTTAAAAGTATCGCATTATTACATCTAAAGAAAATAAGAATCCAAGCTTATTAAAATTTGTATTAGAAATATTTATTAAGTTATTCTGAATTGATGACAACATAAAAGTAACAAAGACGATGTGGAAAAAGAGCAGCATCTAAGGTGGTTATAAATAAAGTTAAACTTTTAAAAAGCTGTAAAACAAGAACCGCTATCCAGAATGACCTGATATTTCATCTGAGTATACGTGAAGCAATGGGAATTTGATTATAAAAACAAAAAAATTTAATCTTTAACCGATAGATGAAAGTTTATTTGTTATACAAGGCGCTACTCAAAAGACGTGATCTGTCGCTGTACCAATTTTTGATTAAAGCTAAGCCTCAGTAACATGGTGGTGGCATGACGGATAGTAAATGAGTTCTTAAATATCTGTCGACAAAATCACAGAAAGAGCAAAACTGAAATCGGTTTTTAATTGTCCCTGTATCAAAAGCCCTAGAAAAAGCAAAAACTGATGAAACCATGGAGAAAAGGATGCCGGCGAAGGCTTTCTTAAAGCAGCGTTTTTCAACCTTTCAGTATTCGCGGCCCTGTTTTCAATCATAATTTTCATCGCATCCCCCCACTACAATAAAGTGTATACAGCAATAATGTATATTGACTATTTTGGATTCTGTTTTTTAAATTATTTTTAACTAACTGCCAAAAGAAGAGTAAAAGCGAGCCAACGTTGGCGAGAAACCACATCTTGCATTTTGGACAAACGGGCGGTGAACAGATGAAGCGAATGAAAGCGCGGAAAAATTTAAATATTATATTTGAAATGAAAGCCAAACGGGGATATAACGTTAAAAGAATATAAAAGTAGAAAAATTCGTTAATGAAAGTTAATCTAGACGGAGTGAGCTAAATTTAGAAACTGGGAATACATTTTTTCAAATAATAAAAGAAATAAAACAGAAGCATGACTAAACAAAAATGAAAAAAAATAAGCAATCTTTGTGGAAGGGAATCCACACGACCAATGTCGTCTCGAGCATGTTTTCTAATGGGAAGAAGGAAAATGTTCGATAATTCAAGTTTCAATTCCAGCCAGTCTCAATCGAGTCGATTCTTTTATCGCTATCGAATCTATCGTGAATGTTATATATGTTTTCGTGTTAATTGCAATTCACCATATTAAATATTCACGGCAACAGATTTATACAGACTCATGGATAAATTTTTAGGCAAAAGTAAACAAGCATTAGACGATAGTCAAGCATCAACAAGTACACAGACGAGCGTGGTTCCGAAAATAAAATCAAGAAAATATTCTCAAGAATACTTAAATTTTGGGTTTACCAGTACTGAAGAAAATGAAGAAATTTGTATCATTTGCTCAAAAATGTTGGCCGCTGACAGCATGAAACCTAATAAAATTAAACGGCATTTGGAAACGCTTCATAGTGAGTACGTCAACAAACCCAGAGAATTCTTCGAATTAAAATTAAAATCATATAAAAAGCAAAAATCATTTTTTAAAGAAACTTTGTTTGTGAATAATAAAGCTTTAATTGCATCTTACAAAGTTCATATAAAATATCCAGATGTAAAAACCTCACACCATTGGTGACTAGCTTATTTTGCCAGCAGCAATTGAGATTGTAGAAACTATGTTTGGAGATAATTTTTCAAAACAATTATACCTCTTTTCATAATAATACCTTTTCATAACATAACAATACCTTTCATAACATACCTTTTTTCATAACAATTATACCCTCCATACCTGTTTCAAATGATACTGTTGCTAGTCGAGTTGGCGATATAGCTGAAGATGTACAGTGTCAGTCTTTCTCGAAGTTGCATGACAAAATGTTTTCAATACAGCTTGACGAAACAACAGATAGTAATAAAGATGCTCATTTCGAATTTGTGATATGTCAGTAGTAGAAGAACTACTTTTCTGCAAACCAATAGAACTCAAAACAACAACACTCACATTATTTGCTACTTTAAATGATTTTATGAACGAGGCAAACATAGAATGGAAAAATTGCGTCGGAATATGAACCGAAGGTGCTCATTCAATGTCATGTCCGGAAGATTCCAAGATATACAAGCACTTGTAAAACAAAAATCGTCTCAGTTCACACATTGCATGATACACAGAGAAGCTTTGGCTTCGAAAGAAAAGAGTCCTGGTCTGAATATTGTGTTAACTACGGTTTTAACCGTAGTAAATTATATAAAAATGAGACCCCTGAAATCGAGAATCTTTTCCGCACTTTATAAAGACATAAGTTCAGTACATTCAGAGTTACTATTTTATTGCGAGGCAAAATCTTCATCACGTGGGAGATTTTTGCAACGTGTTTATGAATTAAGAGAAGAAATCGCCATTTTCCTAGAAGAAGAAAACAGGTCAGAGGTCGAGAATTTTCGCGATGGTTTATTTGTGATGAAACTGAGGTATTTGGTCTACATATTCGAGAAATTAAATAACTTGAATCTTCAACTCCAAGGAGCAAATACACATATGTTGGATACGAGTGATAAAGTTAATGCTTTTTGTAGAAAATTTTAATTGTGGAGCAGAAATTTAAAGCAAAAACCTAACAATGTTTGCAAATGTGGATGATTGTATTAAAACTTACAAGATTGAAGAAGAACATGTAAAAGTAGTTTATGTAACCATTGAAAATCATTTAGCCATGCTGGCAAAGAATTTTAAAAGGTATTTTCATGCTGACGACTAACTGATAGCAAGTTACGAGTGGGTTAGGGATCCATTTCATAAGTTAGTTAAGTTATATTAACGTTCAGTTGTACAGCAACACTAGGGCTATTTTGGGACGGACCTCGTAATTTTGAACCGCGATCAGATGACGAGAACGGCACCTGAGATGGCACCCCACCCCTCCTCTCCACACCAGCGGGAGGACGTTTGTCATGGATTTAACGTGCAGCAAACCCCCTTATACAATGGTTCTTCAGGGGAATCGGGTCTCGAATCTGAAACCCTATGGCTCACAAGTCGAGACCTTACCAGCAGGCCACCGCCCTCCCCTCCATTTCATAAGACTCCCGAAGAATTCTCAATTGATGAGGAAAAAAAATTCATAAACTTCCGGACGTGGCGAAACTAAAAGACAATTTAATAATAAATCACTATTTGAATTTTGGGCAGGAGTAAGGATGATTTGTCTGCACTAAAAACAAGGGCATTTCTTCGACATCCTACGTTTGTGAAACTGGAGTTTCTGCTGTGGCTTCTTTGAAGACAAAATATAGAAACAGAACTGAGAGTGGCTATTTCTAATACTAAGCCTTCCTTCGAAAAACTTTTCTCTGTAAGACAGGCCCAAGGAAGTCACTAAAAATTATTAAATTTATTTTTAATTTAGTATGTTTCGATTAAGTAACTTTTGATTTAGTAAGTTGTTTTACTTTAATAAGTTATTAAATATGTCGAAATGTATTTTGTTTTCTATGTGTACGTGTGATTTCCTTTCAGTCAGTTAATCAATTTTTTAAAATAATATTTTCTCTTGGATATTCTCGCTCCCCCTCTAGTGTGCTCGCGCCCCCCTAGGGGGCGTGCCCCACAGGTTGAGAATCGCTGTCTTAAATAATGATCATAATCTTGTTCACCGTTTTCTCGTACAAACTGAAAGTGAAAAACAACATGTTCCACGACAAATCAGAGTATTTCAGTGATAATATTGAAAATGTGTCACGTAATGCTTGTTTTCAATTCACCTAAGTCCACAATCGGTCATTCGTACATATCTTCTTTAGTAAAACGCCACAAACAGAAATTGCAAGAGTTCAAATCCGATGAACGTGACAGCCAAGCTATTAGAAAATGATAGCTGATAATTCAGTCGTTTCAAAAATTCAGATTGAACAGCTTATTTATGGATCTTGCAAAGCGCAGAGGAGCTCCATCTTCCATAAAAATTGTACAATCCACACATCCTTGCTGTTGCAGTGCTGGAATGAGCAGGTTATGAGAAATCTATTCATAATGTGTCCTATTGACTGCACAGGTTACAAGACCTGAAGGATGATGAATGCTATCAACGATAAATGTCGCCGTAAACTCCCATCAGTCAGTTAGGTTTTGAGAATGAAGAAGAAATTACTATATTTGGAATGGATTTTCTCTTGCTCATATCCTGCAGTTCTTAGCATTGATAAGGTCTTGGGGATGGAAAGGAGTTTCATTTGTCTACAAAATTTTCGTCGACGACCTGGCCTAGAGGTAGCAAGTTTTCCCCGTGATATGGGTGTCCCCGGTTCGAGTCCTGCTACTGGCATAGTTGTTCCCTACCCTGTGTTCTATCTGTGAGCTGTGTGAAATAGCCCCACCCCTGTAAAAAGGGGTTGTGCAAGTGAATGTGTGTGTCATCTTCATATGAGATAGAAGTCAGACTTCTGCTCTCGAGGTCTCAGGATCTTTGTCCTCAGAAGCTACTGCACACTTGGCTTAAATCGCAGACTAATGCTATAAGTAACAACAACAACAACAAAATGTTCTGTGATCATGCATTGACCACTTCCATTCAAGCAAGAAATTGCGGGGTAGATCAGCAGGGTGTAATCCCTGCATATGGATAATTTTAAATGGATAATATTGCATGATGTTCCGTAAAAACTTATGTGCTGATAGGCATATCTAAAGTTCAGTAAATTCCCCGCTTACTGTGTATTCTCACAGCTTTACGATTCCTACAATGCTATATCTACAATCTCTATTGATGACGAAGCGATTGGTCCCTTTCTTCTGCCTCATTTCCCGTCAAAAGTTACTTCTGAAACAAGTTTTAAGCTTCAGAATTTAGATAAATGACATTGTTTGGGTCAAAATTTAATAATAATAATGAGAAACATAAACTCCAGTTAGCAAATTTATTTTGATAAATTTGTGGTACAATATTTTTTTTATCTTTACCTTTTCCTGACAGGAATCTCTCTATTTTTTGCAATCCAATTTTGTATGTGTTTTTTTCAGTCTGCCAAAAATAATTTATGAACAAGATATTATATTACTAAATCAATTATATTATCATGATATGATATTATTTACTGCAATTACAAAAATTTTTATAGGAATAAAGCATTAAGCATCATCAAAATATCAATTCCACCAAAACCAGAGAAATTATCTCTTTTTTAAAAATGATCACTATTGAAAATCTTTTTTTCTCAGAACAAGTCTTAAATTTAAAGATTTCCCAAAAGATGATTTTAATCAAACAATTTTTTAATAAATACTATTTTTTATAATTTTATTTTATTATAGATTAAAACCGAATGAATCTTGGCATATCAAAGAAGTTCTGAATATTACACAATATAAAAAAAATTAAATAGAACAATTGGTATGGAATAAGCAGGTTGATAAAAATAATTTAAGTCATGAAAACGATCTGGTAAACTCAAAGCCATTGCAAGAAATCACATAAATCAAATTCACTGAGTTTTATAAGCTTTATACAAGGGGTGTTCCAATGAAAAGGTACGAAACGTCGTAACAACGAAATCGTTAACATATTTGCTTATGCCTCTATGGAAGAACGTAGCGAGACATTGGAGCGATTGGAATCTCCGGCGTAGATCGGAGCATGCGCATAAGAGAAAAGAGGCTCTTATAAAGAGCACCATCCAATTGGCGCTACTTGTTGAATTCCTTGAGCACAGAAGAAGAATCATTAACTCCATTGTGTACTGTGAGACTCTCCAAAGACTAGGCAGGTCCATCAAGAACAATTGACCGGGGTTGTACGCAGGGTGTGGTTCTGCTCTACGATAACGCTCGTCCATGCGTCTCCAGGGTCACACATGCTTAACTGGCCAAGTTCAAGTGGGAGCAGATCGACCATCCATCCTACAGTCCGGACATGTCACCTTGCGATTTTCAGGTGTTTGATTCCCTGTAAAAACATCTGAAAGGGAATCGCTTCAACTCGGATTGCGAGCTCAGGGACGCTATGAAGGACAGGGTCTCGTCACGGCTACAAGAATTCTAGGAACAAGGAATCCTTAGCTCGTTAATCAATGGGATCTTTGTGCTCAGGCTTGTGGTGTATACTTTGAAAAAAATCTTCATTTATTCCCACAATGTCATTTCGTACCTTTTCATTTGAAAACCCCTTGTAATAGCCATTATTTCACATCGAAAAAATTTAAATTTTCTCTTCACTGTAATTGGCTTTTTGTTAAATGAAGCACAAAGTTTCATGCTTTTCTGTTGTTATGATTACAGGAAAATTTTAGTTAATAAATTCTTTTTCAAACTAATTAAATCAGTTTTCTAATGAAATTATTGTTCTTTCGTTAGTGAATATTTGATTATTTTTTTGCATAATAGTAACATAGAAATGAATTCAATATTTGGATTTAAACCTCTGAATGTTTTTGTAAATTCAACTTGAAATTGTTCAATTTATACTAATTAGGAAGCCATTGCCTTATTAATGAGTTTAGCTGAATCCTAAAGCATTTCATCTATCGAAATCCTTGTTTTAAACTTGTAAGATTAAAAGATGAAAATTAATATAATAATATTATTTTCTCTAGAAGAAAAGCCTCCGTTTACTTTAAGAATGTCTGATTTTTTTTCAAATTATTTTCAAAGGTATATGTTGTAATCAAACAAAGAATTTAAACATATTTAGATTGTAAAAGAAATCGGTTGCCATTATGATATCTGATTTCTTACTTAAACAACAAATTTAAAAGTTTTCTTCTGCTTTCAGTTAGATGCATCAACGTTTCCTCATATAAGGATCTTTAAATGATATAGCTATAAAGAAAGAAGATCGCTGAACCCACGAATTGTACATTCTTATAATCAATATAATCAAAATATAATTTTTTTAATATTATTCTTTTTTTTAATTTATATAAAATCGTAACTGTGTATGTTAAAAGAGAAAAACAACAATGATATTCTTCTATTATCCCACAATAAATACCTACAAAATCAAACTTGCTTATCTTAAAAAATATCCACTTATGTAACTAAATTTGAAACACATTTTAAATAAAAATTCATTACAGAGTTTTTTTATTTGCATACTGAACTTCATCTCCCAAATACTATTTGAAAAAGAAAGCTGAAAATGTCAGTCTTCTTAATATTTAAATAAAAACTCAAAATTTCAATTATTAGCGCTTTTAGACAATAAAATGTAATCTTTCTAAGACATTGCTTTATTTGATCGTATTTATTTCAACACTTTTTTGTATGACTTGAGATCGGCGCTGGAATTAAATTAATAATTCAAAAGAGATATTTTTAAAAGACATAAAAAAGTGTTAAAAATCTGGTGGACTTCAATCTCGTTGGAAAACATCAAAATAATTAATTTTACATGCGATTAAAATGTCACTCGCTTTCCAAATAATGTTTAATTAACTACATTAATTCCTTAAGCCGACTGCTTGACTATCGAATCTTAAGAAAAGCGAACTCCAAGAGTATTAAAAAATTATTTGAGCAGAAACTTACAAATTTAATCTTACATGATGACAACATAAAAATTCTAAGGATAATGAGAAAAATTATCCCTCAATTACTAAAATGCTTTGCCATTTAGAGAATTAGTTGAAGTTTTCATTGTTGTAACAATGGAAGAAAAAAAAAATCATTTGCTTCGCTAAAACCTACGGGTATTTTTAATTGATTGAAAAGAAATTAAAAAGTGAATGTTTTAAACGATTTTTTTAAATATATTTTTGTAGACAAATTCACTAAATATTACTTTTATTGTTATTAAGCTCTCGTTTATTAATTAAAAAATGACGGAGTATTTTCGATTAAAAGGTCATACCAAGCTAGAAATGGTTATTTTATTCCTTTTAAGCATTGGCATACTTATCCGTTTTCTAATGAAAAATTCAAATAAAATAACAAACTGTTTTATCAGCTAATATTTCATTCGGTTTTCAAATGGCTTCTTTGTGTTGCTTCCTTTTTAATTCTGTTTTTATTTCAGGTTGAAAAAAAATTATCTTTAAAACGGTTCATTCTTTTTCTATCGCCAAAATGTATTTAAAACAATTAATTTGGATTCGTATAAATTTATTATAATTAGAAATACATGAACTGTGGTAAATGAATTTTTAGTAGTTTTATTGTTATTGAACAAAGGATTCTGTTCTTGTCTTTTACATCTTACACTTAGTTTTATTCAATTATTTTTTAAAATATTGAATAGATTACTTTTATAATAATTATATTTTTTAGATGCATAGCGTAAAAAATTGGGCTTTACGAAGAAATGTTCAAATGTACAATAAAATTCTTATTTTCTTATTTCTATCGCTTTAAAGTGTTCTTTTTAAAATGTCATTCTTTATTTAAATGGTATGACATAATTGAAACAATTCTAAGATATAATTTTTTTTCCAGATAGATATTTAGGATATTCTTTATATCACTTAACATTTAGATGATATTTGAGATAGATGAATGAGATAGATTATTTAAATGAATAATGACATCTTAAAGTGTAACATTCTAAAGCGATAGAAATAAGCAAATTGAGATATTCTTTTTATCAATGAAGACATGGAAATTAATTTTCTGCAAAATAAGGCTTATTTCTAATAAGCTGATTTTTATATGCATAATTATCGCCAATAGTAAGCAACGGGGGAGCTGTATTTATTGGTGATTAAAATTTCCAATTAAACATTTTATATAATTTGGTCTTAATGGAATTTTCAGCAAAATATTTTTAAACTTCAAATTTTTATTATTATATATTTTATACTATTTTAGAAGCTTTACACTATTCTGTTTATTGTATTATGCATTTCCTTAAATTTCTATTCTCTTTTAAAATTTAAATTTCCTTTAGAATATGATATTTAATTTTTAAATGGAAATGACTAAACTTCAACAAATTCAAAAACATTTTGATGAAATTAAACATGTTTTTTTTAAATATGGGCACAGATATCACTTAGCGTTGAAGTTTTGTATGTTCTAAAGAATATCTTGTTTTATAATTTGTTACATTTCAAAGAATTATTTAATAAAATAACCAATTATTTATAAGAGCGAGATCATAAAAATAGTTGCATAATAATTATTGTTTTTTTTGACAAATATGTAAAAATAATGTTTTTGAACTTGAAGTCATTCAGTCACAAGCATTCTCCTAGATTAAAACAGTTAAATAGTCCAAAAGACACTACTTGCTTCAAAACACGAACATACCTGTTCTTGTATTTTATTCGCAGTTGCATTCTATTAGCAGTAAATTAACATAGTATGAAATTGTCCCTACCTCAAATTTTAGTTTAATATACATATTTTTAAAATCTTAAAGAAGTATATGTAGTTATGGAAAGGAAAAGGAATACTTTCTAAAAATTAACAAATGATATCACTAACCATTGAGTAATAATTTTAGGTTTCCATGGATAAAGTTGAAGTTGAAATTAACGATTCAAAATCCAACAATCAGCAGATACTGATAAGTCATTCACAAAAAAGAAGAAAATACCATGTCATAAATGTAAAGGCAATCAAAATATTTCGTTCGGTAGATCAAATTTTACGAGTTATAAAGCCTTTATGTGGCTAATATGAAACAATGCTGGTATGAGGATTTGAAAAAAAAATCCCTTAAAGAAAGAGAGTGTCATACGAGTGACCAGACAGTAGCAACAGAGCATCTTGCTCGGTGAGTTTATCAAATCATTCGAAAAAAGGAAAAAAAAAACGGATGATACTAGAATATTAGGCAACTAGCTGGCCGCTCATCATGGTGAATCTGCTACTTTAGAAAATGAATATTTAGGTATTTCAAAGAAGTTACAGACATATGAGTAGCTTCAAAGGAACATTTAGGCCCATCCCACTTCACAGGTGGATTTTCCGAAAAGGAGATCGGCTGTTCCACCGATATGACAAATCTCTAAACCCACACAACAATTATGTCGAAAACTACTATATTTGTAAATATATTTTGGTAATAAATTCATTTTGTTCTTATTTCTCTTTTTTTTATGACCCAACAAAATTTGAAGTAATGGTCCTCATATTTTAGAATCATATTATCAACAACGAAGGATATCACTAGGAAATTCTCTGTATACAACAATACTTTTAACGATCTACTAAGAATGTAAGCAACTTTTTTTATCACTTTAACTGAAATAATTAATTTTAATATAGCCATTGTTCTTCTATCGTTTGGTATTTAATTGTTTGTACACATTTGGAATCCAGCTGAAATAGAAAGCAAAAAGAAATAAACACAAGTATTTAGAATTTTCTAAAAATTATGGAAGAGTTTTCCTTTTACTAAGAAGTTAGATAAAAGTTTGTTATTTTAAAAAAATTAAACTGCAAATATCGATTTTTTTTTTATTTTAGAACCATTCTATTTGAAACAAAACTGCTAGGCAGTAATAAATTAAAAATAAAATTTTATTTGCAAGTGAAATATTTTTTTCTTCTTGAAGAATTACTATTCTTACGTTTCCATTTTTATTATTTTCTGTATAACAGCTGTCATGGAAGAAAAATAATTAAGAATTTTTTAATTAAACGTCAATCTATACAAAAATACAATTGTACGTGAGATGTCAAAATAAAATAAAATTTTAATTCCCTATAAATTTTTTCTATGATAATCTTGATTGCCAATTCTTTAAAAAATAAAATAGATATTAAAATAATTTACTAAGAAAATTTTTAAAAAATACTGAAGAATCTTCACATTGATTTTTTATTGAACTCCATTTGCATTTCATATGACAAATGAATATTTATCAAAATTACAAACATGACGATAAAATGCAATTTTTATGGGAACTTAGAAATACCTATGTGATATTTGCAAATGATTTCACTAAACAATTTTATTTTTTTAAAGATGCAAAATTCTTTTAATTCCATGAATTCATAAAATATCTACTTTTGATCTATTCATCTATTTTGTATCTTTTCTAACCTGTTGATTTTAGTTCAATCTAGCATCAAATTACAAAATAGGATAATACCTCGAAAATGTACGTTTCTTTATAGAATCAGTTTAAAAGAGTTTATATGTATGTTTCTTTTCAAATAAGGAAAGATGAATGACTTTGTTATAAAAACTGTTTTAGACTTCAAAACAATTTATTCATGACATTTTTGAAACGATTTATCTTAAGCAGTTCTGAAGTATAAAAAGAATTGGTGAATGTAAAATTTAAAGAAAACATGTATTATTTGAAAACAACTATTTCTATAACGATTAATCACTTTAGACGTAAACTTTCATTATTTTTTTTAATTTAAAATTTTTAAAAACGCCTTTTATCCTTTTAGGGGAATTGCAAAATTTTTATTTTACTTTTGAGTTTTATTAATATCAAATTTAAATTAGATAAATTTATAAGGTTTGACAATGTTTTTAAGGAATGCATTTTATATTCTCCAAAATATTTTTCGTGAAATTCTAAATAGCTACTTATAGAACATATTTATAAAATGTCAATATATAATGTAGATTTTCGTGGACTTGAATAAAAATGGAATTACAGCTCCAGACTGGTTATAATGAAAACATAAAAATATATTGACAAACGCACTAGTTTTTAAAAAGATGCTATAATAAATAGCAATGTTACAAAGGTATATCATTATATTTGTGGATGGCTGTACTAAATGACACTAGATTCTTTTTCTTTAACGTAGAATAGAAAGATTCATTTTGAAACAAATTCTGACAAAGCAATAAAATTTTGGACACAATAAACACAGCTCTGTTAATAGAAAATCTAGCTTTTTCACTCGCACAACAGACTACCTTAAAAATATTTAGTTTTTGAAAATAGTGATGACTTATAATGTTAAATGTTTACCCACGTTCTTAGTAAATTATTACGTAGTGTATTCGTATCTACAAAAATCAAAATTTTCAATTTGGGAAAAAGTGATACGTGATGTAATTTTTTAACAATTTTTCTTAAAAGCAGCATCAAAAATAAAATCAGAATCAGTTACTGGTTTCTAAATATTTTTAGTTGTAGTTCTCCGTATTATTTATGTAATAGTTATTAATCATTTATATACATTTTTTATTTTATAAAACAATTAGGCTTCTTTTTATTTTCATATATATATATAATATTACGAATTATCTTCCTTTTAAATTTCTAGAAATTTTGAATAAGTATGGTAGGAGACAAATAAATCAGCGAAAATAGTAAACATATCATTTTAAGTATTTATCATGATATTTCCAGATTGCATAATCCTTACATTAAAAAAAGATTACTATACAGAATTATTTTCGATCCTATTATTTAATTGTATTTTAATCTCAGAAAAAAAATCCTTGTAAAATTGAAAAATTACATTTATTCATTCATCATTCATTACAAAAGTACGTGTTTAGATTATATTTCAATACTTCTTAGAATATCACTGCTTTCTTAAGAGAATTACTTTGACTCAATTCCATATGGAATATAATAAAAAATCTTTTCTTTCCTTCATGAATAAATTTGCTTATTTTATTGTGTCTGATTATTTTCTGTTTTCATTTATTTCAAAGTATATAATTTACAGAACAATAAAGAAAGAAAAATATTTCAGTTCTTTGTTATTCTTGAAAGTAATTCTGAGAAGTTGGGAGCATATTCTTTTACTATTCCGAAACGAAGTTTATTGATTTATAATTGCGGTAAGAAATTGATAATTATTTACATTTTTGGAACATTGAATACTTAAAATAAGAGTTATATATATTACATGTACTCTTTATTGAAAGGCTGTCTGATTTACAGTAATATAGAAACTATTGTTATTATTAGTATTGGTTTAATTTTAACGTCATCATAATAGGATAAAGAAGTTTGAAAAGTGACATTTGTTTATATTCTAAGGAAGAATTCCAAAACATAACAACAGTTACAATTGTGTTGATTCAAAGAATTCTAGTGAACGTTTTCTTACTTTTCTGCAAATGTTTTATACCTTTTGTGACAAAATAATAAAAATGTAATCATTATAGATACAGAAATCAATAAAATTTTGAAATTCCCCAAATTAAAAAACTAAATTCGCTAATCTCTATGTTTGGTACATAAATTGTTGATCAATATGCTAAATCTAAATGTTCAGGGTTGAAGATTTTACCAAAAGTTTGTTTTATAAGAAATGTTCCCTTCCTTTAGTACAATTATTTTTTCTATTATTGGAACATTTCCTCACATTTTCGCCTATCAAAAAAGATAGTATTTCTCATTAAATTTCTAGTTCTGATGATATGTGGCACTTTTAACATATTTGATTTTAAATATATCTCTTTTTAGTTTTTTTTAGTTATGAATTTATTCTATATTTTTATTATTATTATAAAATATTTTTATGTTTATTTTTTATTTAAATGTATTTTATATTATTCTTTTTGTTTCAAAACAAAAAGAAAATGCTATAAAAAGAATTAACTTCGAAACATATATAGTATGATAATACTACTTTTGCTCTTGCGATCTTAAAATAAAGTTATAAAATAACAAAATAGAGCGACCATTAAATGAAAATAAATCATCAATAAGTTATGATATAAACTTAAAGGTCTTATAATTTGCCGTCCCGGTTCCTATTGCATCAGTTGAAATAATTTGACATTTTCTTCAACGCAGTAACAAAAATTAAAGTTTTCAATAAACTTCCATCACTGTTCTTTTATATAATACTCATAATGTGTGTGAAATGTAATAAGAAAATGTGTTAAATAATTGTAAAATATCTATTTTAATTATATTTCTTTATTTTTTTTATATTATACACATTCTTATCATTTATATATCAATAAAGGTATGTCTAACTTTATTTATCTTGTTTCGTATATTTTATGTAATTTGCGTAAGCAAATTAGATAAAATATATTGATTTAGAACCCATATAATATAATTAAGTTCGAAACTCATCAATGTAAGTAACTTTGCCCTCGAATGATTTGCATGCATTAAATACCATTTCGACAGTCAGATTTCCTGTTCTTAAGGCTTTCAAGTCGATATACTTACATCAATTTAGTAGATGGCACTACTAATATCAATATATGATTAAGATATTGGTATAAATATTAATAAAGCGGAAATATCTTCAATGTTAAATGAATTTCCTGGCATGCTTTCTAAATCACCATATGGGCCTTATCCTTTCTCTTTTAATATATCCTTTATCATTTATTAAGTATTTATTTTTTCTAAGTCTTATATTATACTTATTGATGCAAAGGATGCCTTTTAGCATGATAATGTTTGTAGATTGGCGCACTATTTATAAGTTGCGACATGTATGATGCGGCATGCAGAATAAAAGGATAGTTCTATATGCTCTATAGGGCAGGCAGTCGGATATAGAGCTACCAAATTTCTCCGAAGTTACTTCTTTGATATTAAATATTATCTAAGGAAGAATGTATAAATACTTCTATTTGAGAATTTCAATTAAAAATTAATCAAGAATTTTGCGTATTTACTCTGTTGCTTCGAGGTATTCATCCTACAAAAACCCTTTTTACAACACTTGAAAAAATTATCTTCGGTAATATATGTCTTCTTTCCGTACAATTTTCTTTTCATGCTTTTTCGCTTATTTCTTATTAAATATTTTTAAAAATATATTTAATTATATATTACACAAATATTTTTCACTGTTTTTGATGTTTGATTTATACACATGTGCGATACAACTATAGCTTTACTGGATACATTTAATGAGTACTCGTTGTCTTTATTATATAGTTGAGGGCAAATTTTAAAAATAAATTGAAAACATACGAATGAAAACTGAAAAATTGTCATGATACGATGCTTTACCATAGAATTTTGAATATTCTTCAATTTTTTTTTCCGGAAATTATGGATGAAACTGTGAAGATTTAAGTATCAAGTCTAATATATAATAAAACTAACTTGAAATTATTATTTTTTTTCAAACCAACTGAACAACATTTGAATAATTTTCTAGTTGATAATGTTAGATCCATGAGCCATTCATTTGCATTTGGAATTGATTTTAAAATAAACAAACACAGCGTTACTTTTGAAAATGAATTCTTTATCATAATAATCGATTTGTCATTAAGTTGATCATTATATATTTTTGCTGAATAGAGTGTATTTTGAAAAAGCACAGCATCTTTGCTGTTCTTTTTCATATATTTGCTGAATAGAGTGCATTTTTGAAAAAGCACAGCGTTTTTTGAATATTCCATTAGATCGAAGGTAACTGAATTTTACCAATTCGATGTGATGTTATCTATTGGTTATAAAATTAATATGAAAGCATTTTTCTGCTTTCTAGACATGATGTTATATTCTTAAAATCACAACTTTGAATTTTGCTTTTTAAGGGATAATTTATTTGTTTATAATGTTTCAGAAATTCTGAAAATGTTGACTACTTTAATCATCCATTTATTTTTTCCAAGCATTAAGAAATTTCTATCAGAAAGAATTTCTTCCTATAATAATCTCTTGTTAAATCAACCCCTTTTTTTGTAAGGATCATTTTAGAAAAAAATTGAATTAAGAAACTTAATACATCAATAAATTTTAAATAAATGAAAGGTCTAAATTTTACATCTTATTATATTTCCAGCTTTGAGAGAGATACTTAGAGGTTTTTTATAATATTTTTAAGAGCTAAATTTATCTTTAATACAAAATAAATACAAAAAAAATCTCTTCAAGATATTTTAAAAATTAATTTGTAATTAAAAATTAGTTTATTAAAAAAAATTGTAAAAGCAAGAAGAATTATGCAAAACAACCTAAATATTTTTCTTTTTTTTATTTATTAAGTGTTTTATAGTTTTCAATATTATACAAAGACAAACATATATATATATATATATATATATAAGTCAAACAATTCCTACATGTGCTGTTTCCCATTGCTTTTTAAATATTTCTATCATTATACTGCTTATTGGAAAGATTCTATTTTCAAATACGAAGCGTTTTATCTAATTAATATACGGAGGGTCGCGGTGGCCTGGTGGTAAGGTCTCGGCTCTTGAGCCGTAGGGTTTCAAGTTCGATACCCGATTCCCCCGAAGAACCGTCGCGTAAGGGGGTCTGTTGCACGTTAAATCCGTCAAGGCCAAACGTTCTCCCGCTAGTGTGGCGTGGTGTGGAGAGGGGGGTGCCAGCTCAGGTGTCGTCCTTGCCATCTGACTGCGGTTCAAAATTACGAGGTCCGTCCCAAAATAGCCCTAGTGTTGCTTAAAACGGGACGCTAATATAAGTATCTAACTAATTAATATATTACACCGACTTGAATGTGAAATTTTGCTTTATTATATAGATGTTTACTAATGTTAAAAAAAAATTTATCGGCCACAAAATGTTAATATTTTTTTTTTTTTACTTTCCATTGAGATGCTGACTTAAGATGCATGTTAATGAGATTCAAAATACCACACATATATGAATAATCCAACATAACTTCCAACTAGTGCATCAATTGTCAAATGGGAATCATGCATTTTCCAAAATATAATCTTGGTAACTGGGATACCGACCTTAGGAAAGGTTTCATTATAATATTGTAGACTTTTATTCGATTTTGAATTTTTTAAAAGCTCAAAATAAATGTTCATATTCCCAGGCATTCCTTAAATTAAAATCCTAAAAAAGAATTGTAGGCGTAAAACGAAAGTTCTAGTTTAGCTTGTTGTACTGAATTCTACGATTAATCTTGATAGCAATTTAAATTTTCCAAATATTTTTACTTTCTCGAAGTCTAAGTGCACAAACAGAATGTATTTTATGCGCTAAAGAATTAGACCATCGAGATTATGATAAATCACTACATTTCAGATCTCCGTTAGTGCAAAAATTACTTTTTTTTGGAAATATGTTGCTTTTATATGTGTCTTTTGATCATGATACCTCAAAACGGTGCTGAAGTTGAGCGATGAAGCTTGATATATAATCTTAAAATTTAATTTGCAGATTTCTATTAAAATTCGGACTAAAATACCATTGAAGAAATGTTTCTTTGTATTTTTGGGGACACAATAACATGGAAATGCAAGAAGCTATATGGATGAAAATATATTACATATTTATTGTTGGATATTTTGAAATTTTTTAACTGAACTGGATTTCGAATCCACGGTGCATAGTGTCTCTGTTTTTCAGTTTTTCCAGCCATGATCTCAAGTGATTCGAACCCGAACTGCACTTGTTTCAAACTGCGACTGACAACAATTCACGAAGACAAAAAAAGCGTACGAAATCGAAGTTGTTTTGAGGTAACAAAATGTGTAGATTAGTAAATATACTTATTGATTTTCTTTATTATTCTTTCATCCCCCCCCTGGGGGAGTGGAGGGGCACCTCAAAATGAGGATGAAAAGCTTTCGGCATGATGATTGGTTTTCGCCACCTTGGAAGGTACACGAAAAAAGGTGGGGTCTGGTTCCTCTCATTGATGACGGGGCGTACGGTGATTGCACTTAGAACTCAACGACAGTGTTGCTGTAACGGCTGTTCGGTTATTCGGTTTTTTTATCAGTGTGCTTTCGAGACGAGTCGGAGAACCAGTGATATGACTTAATTTACTTTCAAAGTGGTCTATGTTTTATTTTATTGTTAATAAATTATTTTTTAAAAAAACCTGGTATCGTATTTGAGCTACGTTTGCGACAGTTGATTGTGAACTAACTCTGATAAAAGTTGTCATCGACAACATGTATCATCAGAGCGATGAAAGTATATGAAAGTTTTTGATCAAATCTATCAAAGTAGGGGACTTTCTGTTTTGCCTGTATATGTGAACTAATAACTCAACATTGCATCTAATTAGATGTTGATTTTATATTAATATGGCCAAAATAATAGATCTGTGTCAACTTATTGATCTATTCGGTGTAACGGAAGAGGTCCACCAAGCATATATAATTTTCCTCATTTATATTATGAAGCACGAAAGGTGTCGTATGTCGTCACTATACGCAGTGCTCGAGAGGAGTTGAACTTAAGCGTGTAGACTGTTGGTAATTTTAATGTCATGAACTCTTTTTTCCCTTATCTAATTTCACTCCTTCTGCACATTTAGGGAATTTAGAGAAGAAGAGAAAAAAAAAAGTGTTAAAATGTCCGATTATAAGAGAAAGTCGCAGAATTAATATTCTCACTGGTTATTAGTATAATTCATGAAGCGAAATTTAAAAATTGACTTCATTCTTACGTAAGTTTTTCTTATCTCCATCTCTAGGGGCCGTGGTGGCCTGGTGGTAAGGTCTCGGCTTGTGAGCCTTAGGGTTTCAAGTTCGAGATCCCGTTCCACCGAAGAACCGCCGTGTTAAGGGGTCTGTTGCACGATAAATCCGTTAGGGCCAAACGTCCTCCCGTTGGTGTGGTGTGGTGTGGAGAGGGGGAGTACCAGCTCAGGTGTCGTCCTCGTCATCTGTCATAGTTCAAAATTACGAGGTCCGTCCCAAAATAGCCCTAGTGTGCTTTAAACGGGACGTTAATATAACTAAACTGAACCAAATATCTCCATTTCTACTATTATTAAAGATAAACGCGCATATTAATTTCGCTGTCTAATTTTCTCTCACAACTTTCTTTTCCCAGTTTTAAAAAAGAAAATGTTCTGTGAAAAGTTCCTATTCATTTTTTTGGGATTTAATAATTCCTATAACTTTAATTGTTAATTTTAAAATATTTTTTCCGAATAAAACTTTATGCATTTAGTAGATTTCAACTTGTATTGAAAAACATTTTCGAAAAGGCTTAGCACAGATATTTTAAGCTTAGTTTATATAAAGATTATTATATTGCTTAAAAGCATTTTTTACGAATATAATCTAATTATATTGCATTTTTTTTTTAAATTTGAAATTATGAAAACTTTTCTGGGAAAAACTATGCACAATAGACAAAATAGATTATGTATCCAAATCAAATTTAATTATCTTACATAAATATCTAACAATTAAAAAAAAATTTGTTCAGATATGATATGAAGAGACAAATAATTCCTGTTTCTAACTTTATATTATTTTTTTCCCATTCTATAAAAAAATTAAGTATTTTAGCGCTATATGTATTTAAATTGGATTAAAGTTGTTGGTAAAATATTTCAACTGAAAAAAGACTTTAGTACAACTTTAAGCGTTTCAACTCTTGCATTATTTTACATTGTTGTATTTAATAACATCATTCAATTCATAAAAATGATCTCTTAAGTGAAATTATTAATTAAAATGACAATTTTTTAATGAAAATAAATAAAAAACGTTTCTAAAATGTAGCGGATTTACTTTCCTGTAGAAAGCATCCAAATAATTAATTTCACTTGTGATTAAAATCCCTCTCGCTTTTCAACTAAAACTTAATTAGCCATATTAATGCTTTAAGCCTACTGTTTGACTATCAAATCTAAGAGCGTCACCTCATAATATATAATGAAAAGGTGAACCCAAGAGTATTAAAAAGTTATTTATTCAAAAACTTATCAATTTAATCCTACTTGATGGCAACAAGAAATCCGCAAGGATAATGACAAAAAATGTCGCACAGCTATTAAAATGTCTCGTCGGTTAAAGAATTATTCCAGTTTCTACTGTTAACATAACAATAGAAAGAAAAAAATAACATTTGCTTCGTTAAAAGTAATATCTGTTTTTTAATTTACTGAAACGAAATAAAAAAGTGCATATTTTCTCATAATTGTTCTCTATTTTTTTTATCTCTCTAGACACATCCGATATGCATTCCTGTTATTAATATCAAACTCTCATTTATTAATTAATAAAAAGTATTTGAAAGATTTTCAATTAAAGGATTATACTTAGACAAAAATAATTATGTTAAGATTTCATATTTATTGTAATCCTTTTAAATACAAACATCCTCTTTGGATTTCAAATGAATAAGTCAAACAACAGAACGAACTTGTTTCTCCATTATTGTTCTTTTTTTTGTATTTGAATGTCAGATAATAAGAGATCTTTTTTATCGTAAAAATCATCATTTTGTTTAACACAATATAGCACTTATTTTATTTAGTTCTTCTTACGTTGGTTTGAAATAAATTGTTTTTGAAATAATTTGTTTTTGTTTTCAAAATATAACTAAATCAATTAATTTGCATTCAAATCGAGTTATCATAATGAGAAATGTCAGCCATAATCAGTGAATTTTATCTCTGTTTTGAAGTTTCTTTGTTTTAGAACAATGGATATTTAGTTTCTGCATTTTCTTAACTGCATTTTTTTTTTGAATTTCTGAATTTTTTTTAATGAGTCTTCAAAAAATAATGATAGTATTGATAAGAAATAACTAAAAATAATTGCATCACACCTCCAATATTTTTAATTTCAGGAATTTGAACTGATATAATATCATCTGGATTCTTTTTCTTCCGAAAATTAATATATCAAATATTTTACTTATAAATTGAAATATTTCAGTATTTTTAGTGTGCTTTTAAATGATAAATAACCAAAAAAATTGCATCACATCTCAAAAATTTCTTATTTTAGGAATCAGAACTGATATCATATCATGTGGATTTTTTTACGAAAATTAGTGTTTCAAATAGTATTTTACCTATGATAGTTGAAATACTTCAGGCATTTTAGTGTGCTTTTAAATGATAAATAATCAAAAATAATTTAATTACATCTTCAATATTCTTAACTTAAGGAGTCAGAACTGATATAATATCGAAATAAATTTGATTTGACATTCTATTATTACTACTCTAATCAATATAAATTTTAAAAACTGTATTCATTTATATGTATTTAAATATGGCTTTTTTATAAGCTGAACTTTATTACTTTCTTAATATATGGTGTAAAGATTATAAAATTATTTACGATTTAACCTCCTTTTCTTTTCCATCCAAATTGACAATTGAAGCGAAATTAGGAAAGAAACGGTATTTCTCGGGGAAAAGACTGGAAATATAACTTGATTCTTACTCGTGAGCTTATACACTGCGAGTCTAAGTACATAATAAAACAACACGCCTCACTTATAATCGATTTAATAAATGAATAATGGTAGTTTTCAAAGTTTTAGTTTCATATTTTAACATAACTTAAAAGACAAACATTAGAAAAAAGCACTAAGAAATGGGAAACTATTGTTCATCTTTCTTTGTAGTGCTTTAACAAGACGCATATTTCCCAGATTTAAGGCTCATTAATGATTATTGTAGATATTGCTCCCAATTACCTATCTTAATAATTTAATATTAATTCAACAATACAAAACAAATTTATGGCTGTAAAATCCTTGAAGAAAGAGTTTAAGTTTAGAATAAATTCGACTCTTTACAATGTTCCATAAGAGTAAAAGAACTCATCATCAAGACAACTATTTAATGAATACCTACAGAGTGCTTTGAAGTTTATAATACAAAATATATTTACTATAAAATTTTGTTTAAAATATAGATACTATGGAACGTTTTGTAGGTTTTCAGCTGTATTTTGTTAAACACAGGGTGTTTTTTTTTAACTGACGATATTGAGAGAGCTCTGTGGCTTGAACTATCAGCCGCATAGCCGCTAAATTTTGTACGGGGACTATTGATGACATGAGGAAAAAAACCGCAAAAAAAAAGCTCGAAAAATTGCAGATAGGGGAAATGTGGCGATTTTGATCTAAATTTTAAAAGTTAAATTGCACGATAAAATTTTAAAACGCTTCAATAAACAGATAAATGAATAGTAAAGAATTACTTTTTCCACAAATGTGCTTTTTTCGAAAAAAGAACTTCTATAAATGGTTACAAATTAAAATAAAAAGAGAGGAGATTCTATTCGACTTCCTTTTTATTATTTGTTCTTTCGTTTTTATTTAGTGTAATCGCTTTCCAGGGGAAGGCTATTTTCAATATGACCTCCATTATCTTGGACTAAGCATTGCATTATGTACACCATACTCTCTACAGTTGAATGCAACATTTCATGAGGCGTGTTCATAACTGTCCGTGTTATGTTTTCCTTAAAACTGATAAGTTCAAGTCTCCACAAAGATACACCTTCTATTTTAAATAACCCCACAGAAAAAAAGTCACATCGGGTTAGATCTGGGGAGCGAGGTGACCATGCAACACGAATACAGTGACTAACGACTCTTTCTTCTGTAAAGTGATTGCACAACAGTTGCTGTATGAATTTACCAATATGTGGTGGTGCTCCATCCTGCATAAAGACAATTTTTTAAGCATTGCCTTTGCTGAAATTGTGAGTTAACAAAACTACTCAGCATATCATGATACCTTTGAGCATTTACGGAACAGGTCTGCGGTCCTGCTTGGGTAATAGTCTCAAAAAAGTATGGTTCGATGATAAAATCTGCTGTGAAACCACACCAAACAGTTATTTTTTAAGAATGCAGTGTGATTTCTTGAAATGCATGGGCTTGTTCAGATGCCTAAATTCTAGAATTCTGTGTTTTAACAGTCCCATTCAAATAAAAATGGGCTTCATTACTCCACAGAATTGTCCAAGGGCCAACCTCCGTCGGCCTCCATCCTGGCAAGAAATGTCAAAGCAAAGGTTAATCGAAGATCATAATCTACAGGGTTTAATTCATGCAAAAGGCTAATTTTATATTTATAAAATCGAAGAATTTTTCTTAACGCTTTCCATGATGTTGAAGCATTAACATCCAGTTATCGGGCAACTCCTCGTGTGCTGCTATTACCAGCAGTGCTCGTCTGATTTCTTTCAACGATTGCAATCGCAACATCTGTGATCGTATCCTCGGATACCGGTTTCCGTCCTCTACCAGGCCGAGTTGAGAGAAAACCTGTTTTTAATTTTATAATCATTGCTTTCATTGCAATAATTGATAGAGGTTCTTTACGTAAATGGTTTCGATTTCTGAATTCGCGAAGAGTGGCTGCTACATTGGATTGATTAAGATAAAAGAGCTTCGCAAGTAATGCACGCTGTGCTAAAGTGAGGCGCATTTTACAAATCAACTGATATATACGGAAAATATAATGAGAGATTACATTTCATGTTTAAAAGTAGTCCTTTATTTTACATCGAGATAGCAAAATTTTTCAGCTTATTTTGTATAGAAATATAAAACAAAAAAATACATGGGAAGAAAATTCGTTCATTTCATTGTAGCAAATATTCGTGTAAAACTGCTATTTAGAAAATTTAAGACAATTTTTATTTAAATTTAGTGATTTTTGCTCTGTATTTTTGAAAACACTTTGTTAGATTATGTATATAGTTAAAATTATTAGAAGAATCAAGAAAATATGATAGATATCCCAATCACAGAGCAGATTTCACCAAATATAATTTTATATTAAAGCGCGTGTTTCCTTAAATATAACATTCAGTATCTCCTTAAATATGCCAAACAATTCTCTATTTACTAGAAAAAATCTTTAAATTTCTATTTAAATATGAAATCGCAATTGTAAATAAGCACAACAAACAATATTCCTACAGTTACAACGATTGTACCGATTTTGTATTGTATTTGAAACTCATGCAATTTAGAAAAGAGATGAGTGATCATTTCCTTCCCCTCCCTCAGTTCCTTCTATACATGTCTGAAATAAATTTTAATACACCCCTAGCTTCAACATCTGGATCAATTTTGCAAATTAATAACTCTGTTTGTTACAAGAAGCTTACACATTAATGTTTTTAATATCATGGATAACTGGCACCAAAGGCGGCTAGTATGACATAATTAGCAAAATCACTTAACTGCACTTAATTAGTTCTGATATGACATTGAAAGCATTGGAATTTCTTAATATTGTTATTGAAATGCGTATTGAAAATAGGTATCTCGTGCACTTTTTTTTCAAATTGAAATTTTGAATTTATATTAATAAAATACTTTTTTGGTTAATCTTTTAAGCACTGAATTAACGCAGCATTGGAATTATTGTGTTGTATGGCATCTAGAATTTTAGTATTTTCTCATAATACTCGGAAATGTCAACACATAATTTAAAATTTTTAAAAAAAATATTACATATAGAAATTGCCTTTTTAAACAGTAAATTTCACTTCTCAAGGCCTGTTAACACAAATAATGAGAAATTACTATTAGGAAGAAACCATTTTTGAATTTGCATCATTCTTTTAATAAATTCATTTGACATACAAAGATCATATTCCAACAATCTATATCAATAACCTTTCTGAGCCCTCAAGAGGAATACAATGACTAAATTCCATAAAACTTTCAATAAGATTTCTATATTTACTTCATTGAATTGAGAAGTGAATTGAATTTCAGGTAATAATATTTGTCCTATTTCATAAACGTGTAGTTTTGAGACAGATAATGAAAAACGGAAAAAAATCAGAAACCAAAAACAGCAATTCTATATTGTTTGCATGAAGTAGATTACTGATTCATTTATTATGATCGAAATAACATTTGATATATGTATGTAATTTTTAAACAACGAATACTTTAATAAAAAAGACATCTATTTAATACTTAATGGAAAACAATAATTTTAATATGAGATTGTTTAAAAAGAAGTGGTTAACTTTTATAGTAAAGAGGGATGTAAAAATAAATTAAGACGTACACTTCATTTCGTATTCCGAAGAAGAAAGCAAAGCAAAACTAGATTCTAATGCAAGCCAAACAATACTTCAAAACACTCTTTCCTTTTTGGATTCAATGATTTCTTTTTCTTTCCGTTTGTTGAGAAGAGAAACAGTTAACTTCAAATAAAAATCAATTTGAATAAGAGAAGCTGTTTAAAGCAGTAGCTTAAAATTTGAATTTCTTCACCTCCAACTACCTAAATTCACTGACGTGTCTTTGTGTTTAGTATGCAAATCATATTCACTGTTGATCGATATACTAAATCTAGAATTTCTAAGTCGAAAGCACTTAACTGAGACGTGTTTTAGGATAAACGTGTCTTTTCTTACGCAAAATTATTTCTTCGGTTATCGGCATATCGTCTGACACTTCCGCTTCACAGAAGTGTTGTTTCTCTTCCCCAATTGTCATTTTAGGTACGCTTCAACAAATGGTTAAGTAGCTCTCACAAGATCTCTGTTGCCAAATATTTATTATTTGTTCTTTTTAGAAATTGATTAGTTTGTTGTTTTCCTTAAAAACTTATTTTCTGTGTCGTTTTTCCTATCTTATTTTCTCAAAATTATTTTTTTTTTCTTTTTATTATTTCAGTTTAATTTTTATTTTAAGATTCTTATATTACAATAATATTCAATTGTCAAGAAAAAATTAATACAAATAACATTTTTTGAATAATTTAAATGGATGTTTGTTATTTTTTAGTAACAATTTTGCCTTTCTTAATTGTAGGTATTTAGTTATAAATTTCAACATACAATTTGATTCAATTATTTCAAAAATATAAAGAATTGAAAAAAATTATCTTTAATTTGAATAATAAAATTTTTCAATAAATTAAAATATAGAAGAAATAAAAGGAAGAAATGTAGAATAGTTAATCACCTTTCAATTTAAAAACTATTTACAAACATAAATATTTCTTCATCTTGATCATAACATTTCCATGGATATTATAAGTTTATATACTTTTATAAATTAAAATGCTATTATTACTATTTTTAAAAAAATTACTGAAATAATCTAAATGCACATTTTTATATAATAGAAACTTCGAGTAACTTGCTAAAACAGTAGGCCTTAGAAGTTCCATATTGTTTAAATTATCATTAAGATCTTGAATATTTTCTGAACTTTATTCTTATAACGATAGCTCAAATGCTATATTAATAATATTAATAATTTATTATTTCTGTTAGAAACATATTAGTAGGACCAAAAAACAGCATTTTCATATACGAAACCATTATTTCTTAAAACGTTAACTACATTTAAAATATTTTCAGTACAAAATATTTTAAATATAATGCATCAGTTAAAAATAGCTTGGCTTTCTAATTACAAATAATTCAGTCAGCTTTCTAATTTAAAAAAGCACATTCATCTAAATAAATAACAAATAAAATGTTTTGTTTTTCGGAAGAAAATAAATATTTTTTTTAAATTTATTTATTGTATTCACTTCTTTCCTCAACAACAACAAAAAATCTGAATCTATTTGGCCTTAGACTCCTAATAAATTAAGAATTTTCATATTCTTATATTAAAGAATTTCATAATCTTATTCATATGAATGCAATTATGATTTCTTTATTTTGAAATAATTTCTCAAATATTAGAATTAGTTTTTTTTACTTAAAAAAAATATTGCAACCTTGCATCGAAATATCTTTATAAACTATTGCTTTTTGCCTTTTGCTATAGTTACTTATTATCTTTACTTATTTCTTATAGTCTGTTTACTTATTTAACACTTTATTTACTAAATTGTTTGATTTCTTTATGAAAATATACCCAAACAATATCCGCATGAACATATATGAAGTTCTTCCATGCATTATATGAGTTAATAAAAAAAAATATACAAATTTAGCTAATTGGAAAATGTATGCCTTGAAATGGGAAAGTAGAAAGATGTACATGATGGTCAAATCAAAACTAAATGGAATCCGAAATATTATTTATGAGTCACAAAAGAAGGCTAAATGGAAAGAATCAGAACAATTGACTCAACAGTGTGGTTTTCCTTAGATAGATGTCGAAACATAGGTTGGAAAGAAAAAGTGAGTAAATATGGCTCTATCTTTATCAGACAATAAAAAAAAATGTCCATCTTGAGAATGAAGTTTCTTGTAATAATTTTCATCGTTCAAAAGAGAGAAATACTATGATAATAGTATATAGCGCAAAAATGAAATTGAGATTGGAAACAACAGAGACCACGCTCCCTTCCTCAGAAACAACCATTCCTTTATAAAAGTCTCATGAAACTCCTGAGCAGCTTTTGAAAAAAGGGTAAACACGGCAGATCAGATTATGGTGAAAAATCGAAAAGACAAATCAGCTCCATTCATCAAAACAAAAAAATGATATAAATGGTTCCATATTGTTTTTCCTAAATGCTTTCGTGATTAGCAATGTGAACTGCATGTATTCCCGATGCCTGTCAAAGTATATTCTTTTAAGAACAAATCAAAAAACAAATATGGAAATTTCCTGCATGCATGCAAAAATAATTAAATTTCATCCGCATTAAATCAGAAGATAGTCTAATCGGTGATCGCTAGTGATTTCTATTCAAACATGAATTCAGAACCACCATTGATAACTTATGAATAAATGTCCTGAAGATTCGTATTTGGTATTTAAATTATTCCCATCTTAACTACAAATATGAATTAAATGTTGATCTTTAAAAATCTTGAATTATCGGTTTTGAATCATTTTTCCTGTTGATGGTAAAGAGCATAGATAAATGTTTTTAAGTCAGCCGAAATTATTCATTGATTTTTCCCACACTTAATCTTTTCCATCACCAAAATATTGCTGTCATATTGTTTTTTTTTCTACCTTTTTCTGTATTTTGTGTGTGTGTGTGTGTGTGTGTGTGTGTGTGTGTGTGTGTGTGTGT
>JAPMOR010038815.1:2177886-2202981 GCA_026543865.1 Argiope aurantia | reverse complement strand
TAGGAGAAGGCACGAGGTTTAAAATTGAGTTCGGAATGAGATTTTGTATAGTGATAGTATACATTTAGAATGTTTATTAATGAAAATATTAAGACTCAATAGTCAACCTTAAAACTTTCAAATTAGCTTATATACTAATAATGAGTTACTCCACCCAGCTCTCGAGTAGTGTAATGTTAGGGCACTGACGTAGCATTTAGGAAACTTGGGTTCGATTCTGAGCTAGCATTGTTTGTTTGTTTTTTCTCTTTCTAAATTATTTCAAAATAATTTAACAGTTTTAATTAATATCTTTTTCATTTTTTATGCAAAAATAAATATTATTGAGAATATTCAAGGGGAAAAAAAAGACCTGGGTCACTTTTATAATCTGCTTTTATTATAAAAAGTTTTTTTTTATCTGCATGAGATAATGATAAAAGTATTTGAACATGCAATGTAAAATTAAAAGATGTTTGGGGGTTAGGAAAAGAAATAAAATGTTTACTTAAAGAAGAAAAATACTCACTTTTAATTAATGCACAAAAAAGTAAACATAATTTAAATCAATAAACTCGGCTACTGATTTAAAAAAGAAAACATTATTTTCAAAACCAGTTTGCTTAGTTTTCAAAGAATGAAAAGAAAAAAATATATATATATACATAAACACAAAAAAACATATATATATATATATATATATTTATATATATACATATATATATTATTTAGGAAATGTTAACCGGAAATGAAAACCGACCGGAACCAATGCCGGGTAACAAATCGTTTCACGGCAGTTTTTGAGAATGCCAAGATTTCCGATATGGCGCCAAAAAAGGCCAGATTTCTCACACGTGACTTGGCTCATGTTGAGTACACTTGTTTAGACTAGAAACAAGCGACTAGCTTTCTCCATTTATATCAGCTCTATGGTCGAAGCTCAGCCAGCCACGTGGAAACAAACTTGTATACTTTCAGTATGTATAAACGCTATTATTGTTCAAAACACTATTTTAATTCTTAATAACGATGGGGCTCCCTCAGTCGCGGAGCCCAGGTGCATAGCACCCGCCGCAGCACCCAGATGGCCGACCAAGTCTCCTACAAAAAAAAGTCAAACAAATTTATCAGTTGATTCATGATTTTGCGCAACATAGTCAATAGGTGCTTTTCGATATATAACCCCAGTCGATAAACCAAGCCAACAGATGATTTATAAATATTTGAATATCGCAGAGTACAAAATTTGAAAAATCTAAAATATTATGAACTGTGTGGAAATCGATGGAAAAAATTCTATGTTTTCAAACATGAAAGTAAGGAAATCATATAAAAGAATTTATAAATAGAAAATAGCATAAGAAAATATGGAAGAAAATGAACTCTAGCATTTCGTCTTCTGAATTCATTCATTTCATAGTGTATGAAAAATGCAAAAATTAATTAACACATTCAGCAGGATCAAACAGTGTGTTATTTGAGGATTTCTGAATAGGTCACTTAAAAAGATCACTTAATAACTGTTTCAAAATCGATCTCTTAAATAACTGCGTTTTCTTATTTGCCAATTAAATAAGATTGAAAAAAATATAATTAGTTACAAAATATTAAGATGATATTAAAACTTTAATAAAAAAAATACGTTTCTAAAGTTTCATCTCGTTTACTTAATGATTAGAAAATTTATAAATGCCGAAACTCTATTTCAACAATATTGTGTAGAACGCAGAAGAGTTATTTGGATTTATAATAATTAAATACTTAAAAATGAATTTATATTAAATTTAATGTAATAAATTTAAATTTAAAATAATAAATTAAATTAAATTAAAAAATAATATAATAAACAATTAACCTAAAATAAATCATGTGGATTTAAACTGACGTTTACTTAAAGAGTATTATACGATGCATTGCCTGAAACTGCAAAGTTTTTCAATTCACCATTGGACAAAATGTCTATGTTTGTTGAGTTTTTCTACATGAAAACAGTACCTTCACAATGTCTCTTTATAGATAGAATATTGCAAGGTTTGCATTACAGGGAAATCATATTATCAGAATGTCAAATTATAGGGAGAGATGACTGTGAGGAAATATCCAGAGCATTCGTCATACATTTGGATCATTTCCAGGTATTGCATTTCATATTTACAATGGTCACCGAGGGTCATAAAAAAACTATAGTGCAGATATGTTTGGGGAAGGGAGACAGCGAGGGGGAGTAAACATTCAATTAATAGAAGAGCATCATTCCATTCTAAATGGATGTTCTCCGAAGATCTGTGTGATAAATTCGCTTTAAGAAATTGAAATAATCTATTCAACGTTGACATTATTAACTGCTAAAGGGAAAAAAATGCAACGACTAGTTTCCATTGTCAGAAAACATAAATTTAGTGAGGTTTTTGCTCTTTAAGATTTCTTTCGGCTTGATACTTTCTATAGCAATGCTCGGCACCAAAATTTTAAGTTGAAACCATAATTTATTTTTATTCTTTGTTAATTTCAGACATTGCAAATTTATTTAATAGCTTTATGGTCCGGCTTTATCCAGGATTCATTCAAATTCCTTTTTATTCTTTATAATTAATTTTATATTATTAAAATTATAAATTTATGTAGTAAATTTTACTAATGGGAATTAATAGGAAATTCATACGCCATCAGATATGGTAGTGACATAGGCATTATGATCATAAATTATAACCATATGACTTATGGTTGAATGTATTTTTAAACAACTGTGAGTAAGTGTTTTTGCTGCTTCAGATTCAGAATCAACTTTCATGATATTACAGTCTCTGAATGAAAGGAATAAGATCTTGATAGATAAAATAATTAAGTATGATGAAGGAATTAAGTTACTTCAGGTAAACGCTTACATGCGGAAAGCAAGAAAGAGGATAGTTGATGAGCTTGCAAAGCTCGTTTTGAAATACGTATTTCTGGATTTCAAACCTTTAAAAAAAGTTATATGTTAAAAGCTAAAGCTTGGGAAAGAAAGATGATCTAATTCTATAAATAGTAGAATTACTAAAATTTGTTTGAGTAAGTTGACGAAATGGTATTAAAGATTCGCTTTTTCCTGCTTCAGATTTTTACTGAATATTTAATTTTGAAGACAGTCACAAGAGATTCTTGAATGAAAACGTGACGTGTAACTGTAGAGTAAATGATGGAAGATATTAAACCCTTTCTTTTAAGATCTGTCTTTCTGCCTTTTAAATGTTCATATATTGTTCTGTTTCCTATTAAATTATTTTCTATATGTGTTAAACGCTTTATATGCTTTAAGATATTTTACGTAGCATGTACAGGGTTAAGATAGGCTGAAATCATAACTGTAAGGCTTATGGTTGATTGTGTTTTCAAATAACAATGAGTAAATAAATGTTCATTAGATTTTCATACATTGTTTGCAATTTTAGGTTAGTAACTAAAAATGACATAGCTATATATACGGCGATTCTTTCTGTTTGTAATCTGGTATGAAAAAAAAAGAATTGTAATCAACAAAATGAGCTCGAGGTTTTGATGAATTTCTACTTTTCAGACTTTTCTCAGTCCTATAAACGCATTTTTCGAAATATGTCTCTCGCTCCGAGAACATGAGAACTCAAAAACGATTTGAGCGAGACGCGTGGTATTTTGTATGTTGTCCTTGCACCATCATTTTAAATTCCTATCAAGTTTTGAATGAAATCCATTCACAAAATCTAATCACTGTCTAAATAAATGTCTGAGTGGCTGTAGTAGAACAGTAATTTCAAAACGTAAAGAGCAAAAGGAATAAAATTTAGTACACACATTTAGCGTTTTAAGTATAGATACATATCAAGTTTTGAATCTAACCTTACTAGGAGTTGACCATCTTTTGATTTACATGCATGGAACACAATGACTCAAAAATCAAATGAAATTTGTATGAGATTTTGTTAGGAAAAATTACAGATGTGTCTGGGCCGGGATAGCCTGGTTGGTAGGGCGTTGAATTCGCGTCTGTTGGATAACGAGTTCGAACCCCACCGGTCGAAGACTCTCCATGTGCGTGGTGGCTGGCACGCGTATAAATCTGTCTTGGTCAAAAAGTCCTCCAATTCTAGAGTAATAACACTGGGGGTACTGGATCAGTAGTGATCGTTCTCTGATTCAGGTCTAAATTACGATCTGTGGATAAGTGAATGAAATGCATGCATGAAGTCCGCCCCGTAAAAAGGGCTGTGACGTGTTTGTAGCTAAGTCGTACTCTTGGTCCTAGATAGTGCTACTAAAAAACAAGAGACGCACCCTTGGCTTAAAACCACTGACTTCTAAAGTCAGTGGGCTTGTCTATGACAAGTGCCATTAGAAACAACATCAACAAATGTGTCTAATTTTCCTTTCAGTCGATCGAAAAAGAGTCACCCAAATACATTCTCAGTTTTCTTCACTATATCAAAACTAAAGCACGCGACCGATTCTGTGCATTATTCTGAAAATAAAATGTAAGCACTCGTGTGGGCTCGACTTTGTCCAAAATTATATACGGATTTGGGGAGGTAGGATTATATCTTCATTAAGGAGTTTGCGAGAAAGTTTCAGTGAAACTATTCCTGCTTATTTGTTTTATATTATAGATTTATATGTCTGTATTTCGTGTACTCATTAATTATTATTACTCGTCAAAAATTTTATATTCCAATACATTTTTTTCTAACTCCGTCTAACTAAACATAAAAAAGAATTTTATCAACAGGTAAATGCTTAAGTTCGTAGTTATCACTTACATCTTTTTACTTAAATGTTTTTGGAAAGATTTTCTTTCACTGAAATTTTACATTTAGCAAGGGTGATTATAAATGGCATCTAAAATTGAGAAGAGATGATGCATTATATTATTATTATTTTATAATTTAAGAAACAAGAAAAAGGTCGACCCAGCTTCTTTTTTTTCCAAAACAAATTAAATTTCGATAGAAAAACCATTCTTTGCCACTTCATTCACTCTTGAAAAATGTACTTTATTTATATTATTAATAATAATTACATAATGAGATATATTATTCAAATTTTGAACCTGTAAATAATCTGATATAAAATGCATGAAACATGAAAACTGTCCATCAACTCGCAACATTTTAATTATTACTTATTTCATACAGAAAATAAATGAATACGGGATATTTCCACATTTCAGGCCGGAACAGAAATGTCAAATTCTATGCTTAAAGTCTTACATGAAAAAAAAATCAATATAATTTTAGAAAATGGAAAACATTTGGCAAGTTAAGACTACACTTCTTTAACAAATGTTAAGCCATCTCAATTCTTTATGTGAAAATAAGAGTAGAAACGAGCGTCAATTAGTTTCCTGTCTTGATTCGCATATAATGAGGACCATTTAAAACTAGAAAAACACTTAAAAAAGCACTGAAATTTGCAGTGCAAGCACATTTGTTTAATGACATATTTATATAATTTTTAACTCAAACAATCAGCTTAACATTTTTGGTAGGTAAATCTCAGGTCATTTTACTCGATTACCCCCTTTGAGAAAGTAAATACTTTTAAGATAGGCTAAAATGAAATCCTAACCATTTAGAAAAGTAATCGTCATTTTCTTAAACAGCAAAAATAATCTGAGAGCATTTCTAAATTAAATGGATATTTCTTGTCGCATATTTGAAATTACTCGTTTTCTTAAGAAATGGTAAAAAATATCTTATTTCTATTTAAAGTTTTTTTTTATTTGTCGATTGTATAAATATGCGATAGAGTACTATCTGTAATTACATTATGTAATTTAATATACATATTTTTTTGTAATTTTTTTAAATCAAAAGTTACGTTTTTCAAAAATTAATCATTGAATTCTAAGTATTGCATTATAACATGGATGGTTGAGTTTTGAATAGCAAATTCCATACTTAAATACAATTTACAACAATAATCTCGAAATCTATGTGAAGGCAGTTGGTTCCTAATTTCATAACTCGACCATGTTCTTTCAGATTATTCTTTAATTATTTCATTTCCGTTGCTTCGTTAAATATTATTTCAATTTCACTTAAGAGCAGAGTGTACGACTTTTAGAGAAAACTTATCTGCTTGAATATGGAAAAAAATAATATTGTTTGAAATAATAATTGCAAATTTTACAATAAAGAATAATTGTTGCAGTTTAAATTCATCGAAATGTGCATCGAATATATATATATATATAATTTTATCTCCGAAGAAAATAATATACCGCTGCTACTACAATAGAGTTATTAAAATAATAGAGCTAACAAAACGAATAAGATCAATAAAATCATCAATGTAAAAAATACTTGTGACGCATAAATCGTCACTATGAAAAACAATTTACGATTTTGGAAACATGAATATTAATCTCCAGTAAGATCATACTTACTTCTGTAATTTATGCGGTAAATAATGGGAATCTTCTTGTTTGGAATATCCAAAGCGAATATAAAACAAGATATCTAGAACTTCAGATATTCTTAAAATTATTGAAGATCTGATTTTATGAAGAAGAAAAGTTTTTTTTAATTGTTGTTTTGAATATATTTAAAATATTCTTTTTTATTTGCTTTTATTTAATTACCTGTGTTATGAAAAGCAGTCCATCCCACATTTACAGACACAATCGAAATGTAGCATTTCCTTAAATAAATTAGTTAGTGTTATTGTAGTAATTAATACCATTTGTTAATGTATATTTTTAAATTAAAACCAAAAATTTTATAATATTTAATTGAAGAAAATTATAGATATTTTTCCAGAAAACTTATACTATCGCATCGTTTAAATAGACGTTGCGCTTCTAAAGTATCCATGCTCTTGAGCAGCCAGCTGCCACAAATAAAATTCTACATTTACTGCAAATAGCAAAAGCAAAATTCTGTATTTCCTTCAAATATCATTATTGCCATATACACTGCAATCGGCATCATGGCTGACATATGCGATGGTCCAAATAATAACTGTTTTGAAAGGTGAAACGAAAATTAAGAGTTTTACTGAAAAACTGAATAAATCATATAGACCTGCCAGTAAATGGCAAAAGAATAGTTTGATAAGTAAAAAATGATAATAATGAGTATTTTAATGAGTGTAAAAGCTGATATTTTAATATTGCCTGATGATGCAGTGTTCAAGATGTCTTCCGTTCAAGAAAATGGCGCTAATCAGCAGAATAGCATTATGGTACTGTTTATTGACCTGAAACGTGAGTTCTTAACATTCTGTTTTAACATAAATACTAATGTTGGCTACATTACTAAACACATAGCCTCTGAAAATATTGCCAGATAGTCTGAGTATCAAGATATTGACTTGCATGATATGCTTGTGAAAGAAATTTCTAATCTTGAGATCAAAACATTTGTTTCTTCGGCTCGAAGCAACTCAAGTGCTTTAAAAGGAGTCAAAACCCGACATAAAGTTAATGATTAATGGTGCCAGTAAGATATTGACGTTGAAAAGTGTGGGTAAGTTACTTAAAAGAAAAGCTGTTTTTCTTTCAAGATTTAATATTGATTCTACTGTCAACGAAGTATCCCAATTCCTGAATCCTGTAAAACTAGATCATCTTCTGTGACGTAGAATTAAGAGTATATTTAAATCTTAAATCTCTTTTCTTGTAGAAGTTTTCGAGAGTGATTTTTATAGCTTATCTGACGCATCCGTTTGTCTTGAAGGTTGTCTAGCTACGGAATTTTTTGATAAGTTGAAAGAAGATCAGATTTATCACTCTGGAAACAATAGAAACCCTCCACCTTACTTATATATCGACAAAAAAGATTCGAAATGACTTTTTTTTTTTATCAAAATGTTCGTGTGTTTATGCTCCAAAACTGTAGAGTTGTTTAGTTATGTGGCTTCTATGGGATATGATGTTTATGTTACAGAGACATGGCTTTTTGGCGCAATAGATTATTCGCACCTATTCTATCATAGTTATCTTGTTTCTCGGAAAGATCGTGGTTTTTAAGATAATTCTTGCAGACGGGGTGGTGGTGTTCTTGTAGTTATCCAAAAAAGTCTTTTGCTCCATAAATTAGACTTTCCTGGTTTGAATCTTGAAGCTATTTGGATTTCAGTCAAGTTAAATCACAGAAAAATGATGCTTTTATGTGTTGCTTACTTTCTGACTTCCTCGCATGTGGACATGTAAGTTATTTTTTTTATTGTTTTGAAGGATTTAGTTCTTATGATAAAATAATTTATTCTTGGCGATTTTAATTTACCTATATATGATTATTTTTGTGAAAGCAACAATCCAATTGGTTATGAACTATCCAATTTCAAGAATCTTTCCGATTTGAGTCAATACAGAAATATTCGTAATTGTAGTAATACATATCTTGATTGATGGTCTGATGCGGATTCAAGTGGCATTTCTGTCTGACACAGTTACACAAGTCTGACACTGTCTGACACACAAAGATACCTGAGAATAAATCTCATCCGGCTCTATTATTTCTGTATCATTCTACCTCAATAAGTAAAATATGAAAGTTTCTAGATTTGATTATAAAAAAAGAATTCTAGATATTATTTTTTAACTATGTAGCATTTGTTCCGTGAGAATTATTGGAATTTTTTTTACTTTGTTTTAATGACCTAAATGCGGTGACATGCGACTTTTAGTTTTTTTTATAAATATTTAGACAATATTTTTAGCATAATTGTACCTTTTAGGGAAACTGGAAATTTTCATTTTTGTATTTAACGAAATCCAAGAGACTAATTAAAAATTAAAGCAAGGGTCCGTAAATTAGCTTTAAAAAAGGTTAAACATGTTTCATTTGACTAACTTAAATGTTATGATCATTCGTCAAATATAATAGCCAAAAAGTTATAATTCATATATCTACGTTTGACAGAAAGTAATTTAATTTTCCATCTTGAAAAATATTGTCTAATTACAAGGATAAAAGAATTATACTGTACAAAATATTTGTCGTATTTCAGGGATGAAAAATCTATACTATATAAAATGTTGCTCTTATTTTAAGGATAAAAAAATCGATAAGTGCTATATATTATAATAAGTTATGAAAATGTTGGTGATATGAGTCGTTTATTTTGAACCTCGCTTTCAAAATTAATGAATAATTGTAAATGTACATTTAATTGGAAAATATTTCAGTTGAATCAGCCTTTTTTTAATAATAAAAACAAAAAAAACTCTTCAAATTTTTATAAATATTGAATAATTTGATAAAAAGTGAAAGAAGACAAAGAATATTTTTGTAGAAAATATAACATAACAAAAAAACAATTCAGTTTTATTAAGAATTTCAATGAAATAATACATTTTTAGCTTATACTCAGATATAATTAAATTGAATTTTATTCAGAATTTAACATTTTAAAATGTTCATGATGAACGCGAGATATATATGGTAATAAATCTATTTTGTCCTTGTATTTTTCAGATGTAATAAATCTCCTTTTCTATACATAAAAGATAATTTTATATTTCTGAAATTACTTGATCTTCCTCGTTGTGTTGACAAATCGATAATTTTAAATTCAGAATCTCGCTCTATCGAAGTTTTGTTGAACATTTTGTATGGTGCATCCTTTGTAAATCTAATCCACCATATAGTTAACCAATTCACGGTTTCTCCATCCGTACTCTTCTTTCTTTTTAAAACCGCTTTCTCCAGAGGTTGGGTTAAAAATAAATATCCGCGTTTCATTTCATGTACAAAAAATTTATTATGCTTTCGACAATTTCGTATAACTTTATAGTAATCTTGGAGAATATGCAAGGAACTGGTTTCCGGATTAGATAGTTACTGGATAGTTCCACTCCAAAATCACGATCGTTCGATAGAAATGAATGTCCTGACAAAAATTTGTGATCAATGATATTTATTTCATTGATGCTGGACTGAACAATCGGTGATGGAAGTGAATATATTATTGTCGAAACACAAAATTAAGATATACTCTTTATTATTTATGAAATATTGTACAACCATCGATTTTCAATATCAAAAATAGACACATTCATGATAAAATAGATAAATAGACATTTCAGACATGATGTCAAACGGCCACATTTGCTTCACCATACAGCAGCCGGAATTAAATTTTTCCATAATATATTCAGCCAAATATAATTTCAATCTAAAATGTACTTGCATCACTTTCAAAATAAACAGATTTTCAATACTGTTAAGAGCTAAAACTTCCATCTCTAAAATACTAGAATCTAATTTTTTTACTATAAATTTTTTACGCATAAAAAGATTATAACAAGTTTTATCCATAACTACCATTATCCCCATTTTTTTCAAAAATGGACTTGCCACACTTTAAAAATAAACGGTTCATATAAATGCTTTTGCTACTTATTTTAATTTGCTTTTCTAACCTAATACGGATGTTGACGGCATTGCTAAATATTTAAACAACATTAGTGATCTTATTAAAATCAACACTGAAACTTATGATGATATGGTTTTTGGCTATCAAGGAATTAAAATCTTCTTTAACTGTTCTTGTTGATAACATCACATCCTATATTATTCAGGAATGTGTAGAGTTTTTGATTTATCCATTGCTTATTTTGTTTAATTCTTCGTCGAGAACTAATGCATTTGCTCATATCTGAAAACATACATAAATTATTCCTGTTTTTAAAAGAGGAAATTGGTAAACTACACCTTAAATTCCAGGTCCCTGTGCTTCAAAATTATCATAATGTGTAAATAAAGCTTCATGACTAATTTTTTAAAACTATTTTGCTGAATTATTTTTATCTTGAATTGAAACTATTAACAAGATTTTTTTTTCTTTCTCACTTTGGAAAACTTTGTCTTGATTTCTAAATAGGAAATTATGCGTTTAATTTACTAAATCAAATGCATTTATTTCTAAATTCATATTTTTACTATAAGATTTGAAGCATTTGACCTAACTTCAAAATACATTGGAATTTAGTCGAAGTCGTAGGACTTTGTACAATAATCGTAACTGATATGTAGATCTACTAATTATTATATATGTTTGTCTTTACTATTTATCATTAGACTGTGTATGTCATGCCGGCTGTAGATGGGATTTATTAGTGGAAAAGCCTTCTGGCGTGACGTGATGCTTATTCTTGAAAATTTAACCTTTTCCCATTCGCATTACTCCATGCAGTTTGAAATGGCCAGGAATAGTTGATGCGAATGGAGAGGGTAGGTGGGTGTGAAAGTGAGACTTGAGGAGTATCCTAGCGGGTGGCAGTAGTCTGGTATGAAGCAGTTGCGACCTGGCCATTAGTGTCTTTATTAAATGGATGCGCAAAAAATAAATTTGCTTGGAATGGTGATTGATCGGCCTTTGAATTTTTTTATTTAAATTTTCTTGTTTTATTCTTATAAACATTTATTTCGGTAATCGATTATTCATTTATTTTCTGGTATGACGGAATTTTGAAGTTTTGTGCATGTGCCTATTTCAAATTACAATATGTTTATAATGTAATTGTCAATTATCGATTAATGAATTAATTCTACTGTGGCGTTCACAGAAATAAATGCGAAAAAAGAATGAATTTATGCTCTTATTATAATTATATTAATGACTCATAAATAAATAAAAACTAAAATATAAAACTAATTGAAACAGAAAAATTTGCACTTCCTAGTGTACTTTAAATAATTCATTTATAAATTGATTTTTAATCCATTTAAATAATGCTTGCTTTATAAAAATGCATTTTTTTAAAACAGTTTTTAAGAAAGATATTTTTATTCTTTTTCTTTTACAAGAGAATATAGTCCTTTGTGACCTAAAAATTTTTTAAAAAAATTATGCTTAAATACTTAAAAAACGTGAATGGTTTCTTCGAAACTTTCACTCATACTTCCTAATTTATATGTTATCCTTTTTCGAAAAAAATTTTCAGCCCTTGGAGAAGGCCTCGAACACAGCAAGTCCTCAGATTTTTATTTTCATACGCGAGAGATGTGTGCTTCGTAGTTGAATACGGAAAACTGATATTTGTGTATTGATTATAAGCTACTGACCAAATTTAATACAAAAGATGGATATTTAGCGCAAATCTAACATTTTTACGAACTTTAGCGATTAATCTTTTGCATGTTAATACATAAATAATGGAAAATCATGTACTTTCCACGTCTTCTATCCTATAGATTCAAACAAATATTAATAAAGAGTGAGAATTGTAATCAAAATATCACAAGTCAAATTTCATTTATTTGAATCATTGCATTCTTGCATTTGTATGCATACAAAAGTGCAGGCATACAAATAATCAGTCCTTTGACAGATATGATTCAAAATTTGAAAGGGATTTATTTACATTACGGATACTACACCAGGTTATCATTTTTTTTTTATCTAGCATTTTACTTTTTATAATAATCATGCTCACTTGTACTCAGACAGCCGAACAGAGAAACTTCTTCTGAAAGGATTTTATTAAAAAATTTATTCGGAATTTACAAGATTGATGTAAAATCCATATACCAAATTTCATACATCTAGGTCAAAACGTTTCTGAGTTATCGTGCTCACAGACAGATGGACAGACAGATATATATTACCTAAAACAGCGTTTTCCGAACTTGGAAAGATCTGAAGCGTGGAGATTCATCAAAATCTCGAGTTCAAATTCTTTGATGGCCACATTATTTTCTCTTTGCATATTTCATTTATAAGGAAATAAAAATTACTCTTCGGAATATTTTAGAGAATGCTGATACAAGAAATGAATGTAAATATTTTTAAAGTTTTGGAATTCTTCAGTTGCAGTCTTAGCTGAAATAAATACATAAGAAACACTAAACACTTTCTCACCTGAAAGTAACTTTTGACCTTCTTTATTTGTATCAAGAAATAGGATTAAACTACGTTTAAAAATTTATCTATAGTCTTTAACATTCTTCTTAAAAATCAATTGGAATTTTGAGCCCTTAAATCACAAAAGATCCACAAACAACGTTTAAATGTGGTCTTTGTAACCTTTATCTAGTTTCATTATGAAGTAATATGAATACCTTTCTGGATTTTATGAACTCCTCATCTTTCGAATACTGATAAGTCCCTTTTATCATTGTGAAACATGCGAAAACTGTTACGTGTCTCTTTCTTAATAAGATTTTCGAAAACACCTTCTTTGGTATCTTTCGTGCATAAGATTTCCACAACGGTTCTTTCCTCCAGATGATATTTTCAATGAAATCTGCAAGTGTGAAACAGTTTCCAAAAAAACTGCTTCAAAATCTGAAATGATTTGATGAGTATTATGAAAAATGTTCTATGAATTGAAAAGTTAAAAAAACAATTTTCATTTTAGAAATGTATTACTTTGGAATAATTTTAAATTGTGTATATATCAGAAACTAAACTGTCTAACTTTAATTCAGTACTGTTGAAATTTCAATTTTCTTTGCGTTTTAAATTTATAAATTTAAATTTTCTTATTATTATAGTATGTTTATTTTCTTATTATAGTATGGTTAAGACATACTCCTTAATGTAATTTTAGATACATAGACGAATGATATCTACGATAAATCTGCAAATGAGTCATAGATGCAAATTTAATTTCCTTTTTTTAAAACGTCTAATAGAAGAATGTATTAGGGATACATTGGTTGAATTTCTGTGATCTCTCATTCGATCGGCAAAATGAATTCCTTAGTGTCAGGTAGCCATATGAATTCCAAATAGTTAGTGCCCTAATGACTATAAAATTACAACTGAAACTAATCCATATTTAGTCTGATGAACTTTTTGTATTGCCGTTTATTTCAATTTGATTCAAATAAATTATGGTTCCATATTACTGCTGTTCACAAGATAATACAGGCAACCTCTCTTAACATTACTGATATGTTCTTAAGAATTGCTTTTCCCTACAAAAATTTGATATGCAAAAATATGGCCACTTACAAAAAAAATTTTGGATTCCAAACATTAAAAGAAAATGCATGCCTTTATAACTTTATAATAATGTTTCTTAAAATAATTGCTTTTTGATAGCAAGTGGAGAAATGCGTTTGATATAATTTTTGTGAAAAGAATTTTGTATAGAATCATCTTTAATTAAGGGTTAAACACGAGCAAAGGATTCAATAACTACAATGAACTTTTTCCTTTCACTATATTTAAAATTAATTTTTTTAAATAAAGATCATGTAATTTGAACTTTTGAAAAATTCATGATATTCATTTTAAATAGATTCTAAAAAATATATTATTTTTCAGACAGAGATTTTACATAAAGCATATGCTTGCATTTATTTTAGTATAAACTTATGCAATAAACGAATAAAATTCCTTTATATGTTTGCATTAAAATTTGATAATTTTTTTTTGAGTAAGGTATGAAAACTTTTTACGCTCTTAGTTCCATTTTTAAAATGATTTTTTAGCCATTTGTTTTTTAAATCTAAATTTATTAGACGTCTCTATAATCGGTGAAATATCTTATATTTTATGGGGCAAAACTGAAAAAAAATCTATTTTTTTCCCCAGGCATTAAACAGTCTTAGTTCCCAGAAGCATCTTTGTTAAATCGATTCCCATCAAAGATATCGCATATTGATATATATATGGCGCCCTTTTCCTTTAATAAATTTATACGCTTTTATATAAAAATAGTACGGCCTGACGTTTCTACTCCAAAATCCAGTCAGATCCAAACCGTTATAATCTACTCTAAAAAGTAGGTTCTTACCCTCTTTCTTACTTTCTATCAAAATAAAAATTGATTTCACATTCTAATAAACGTAAAATATATACTTAAATACGATAAAGTATCTACTAAATTAAAATATTGATGAAGTTATTCACATTGATTTCGTGCTCTGATAAGCAATTAACAACTTAAATATTCTTTTCAATGTTTTCTCTATATTCCAGATTTCTCAGGAATATCTCCTATACTCGTATCATGCAGAATGAGATAAATCTCCAACCAAACGGATTAAGTAAATTATTTAGCTGAAAAACCATGTTAACAGAAGGTTTTAAATTTTAAAAAAATCATATTTGGTATAAAATAACGTTAAACAATGTGTTTTAATTATATTGGATACATTTTTATAGTTTAATTATTGTAAATTATGGGTTTGTTACTGCATTTCGCCTTTTAGGTCAATGTAAGAAAAACGCTTTTTGCGAACCTTCTATAAAACAACCTCTTCATAATGTTTTAATATCATACAATTCAGCGCAAAACTTGGGACAAATCCACCTACAACATATCATTGTGATAACAGTATCCATGCGGTACTCCTAGAAACCTTTTCATCACAGTTTCAAATATTGCAACATCAGTTTCCCACATAAATCGAGATACATACACTGATCGGTATTGTTTCTAAATTCTTTGCAATATAGCTTTTTATAACACGGCACTTTTATTGATTAAGAAGAACGAGGTGTTGATTTATGTGGCATTTTATGTAATAAATTTACAAATAGATAAAATGTCTATCTATTTGTAAATTTATTCATTACCTAATAATGTCCAAACATGTTGTTTAGATTTCAGATTAGGCAGTAATGTCCATTGAAATCACAAACAAAAATCTCGACATATTTATAAAGATTTTTTAAAAATTCTTTTAAGCTTAGTAGCTCATTTTAATGGTTTTAATATTTGAGAAATGTGGCCCTATTCAAACATTTGAATAATTTTTTTTAAAGTGAGACTTTTAATTCCCATTTTTCTAATACTGATAAAAGCAATATTTAATTTAAATTCAGTTAATTAAATCTCTGCTTTTATCAATGTTGAAATTTAGTTAACATTGATAAAAGCATATATTTAATTGAAATTTAGTTAACATTGATAAAAGCATATATTTAATTGAAATTCAGTTAATATTGATAAAAGTAAACATTTAATCAAATTTTACTTAATACTGACAAAAGAAGACATTTAAAGTTTAGTTAATAGAGATAAAAGAAGACATTTAATTGTAATTTTTAGTAATTTATATAATAAGGTATTATCGAAACAGTAAATATTTCATTTCCTTAGGTGACATTCCTAGCACAGGTGAAGCACTGTCTTCCTTGTCCAAAAATCGAAAGGAAGATGTTGTCTTGGCCTGACTAATCAGCAAAACAATTAACACGAGGACTGTTGCATCGTTTTAAACTTCAAAATGAACCCCTGTGTCACGAATGTAATTGCATTAATGATACTAAACACATAATTCTCTCGTGCAAAAAGTTTACATATTATGGAGACAAATTGTGGACTTTTCTACAGATAAATAAGATTTATCCTTCAAAAATGTTCTTGGTAAAATAACTACAAACAAGACCAATCTGCAAGTTTCTCTTCAAGCGTAGAAGCATTTCAATATCTACTAACTTTATCGACCACATTCTGTTGATACTTTTGAGACTCTAATATCACCATTCCGTGTTGCAGGAACTGTCTGCCTTTTAGTATCTCTTATTTTTACTGGAACTTTAGAATCTCGAATATGAACTAAATCACAACGTAACTACTTTGTTACTGATAACTGACTGAAACTTCATCTGGAAGCATTGGATAACAGCCATTGTTGCTATAAATCCCAATTTCCCTTTCCTTTCAAGTCGAATAAGGCATTAAATTGTAGTTTTGCTTCATTTAATAAAAGCATGCATTTACTTGTAATTTTGTGAATCAGAGTCATTAGTAGTAAATTTTAAGGTACCATTATTCAATTGAATCAATTTTTTGCTCGAAAGAGCAAACTAGCAATCATGTATAAGCGTTTACTTTATAAAAGTATCATTCGATCAGTACCAACTTTATTACTACAACTTTATTTACTACAAATGTTGCAAAACCAGCAATTAATGCGAATTAGTGTGTAAGATTCCCCTATTGTATGTAAGATGAAGGGTCTTGTATAATTATCTTAAAATTAAACATGTTTTGGACCACATCAAAAATGTAGCAGCCAAATGTTTCGATAATTTGCTATCTGCCTGTTTCGCAAAGAACCTCTTTACAATCTTTCTTCTTATGATATTATTATCTCAGGCTCACTAAAACGGTCTTATGCTATTTTGAAATATACACTCGATTATTTTCCATTGGTTAAGTAAAGGCGTTTCTTTTCAAAAATGAGTTAGAAATTTAAATGGCCTTAATTATTTCCAGGATACGCTGAAAACGCATTGCAACTATTTAGGTGAACTCTTGATAACCAATTATCCAATAACTTTTTCCTTTATGTAAAAAAAAAATAATAATAATAAAAACGCTTTTTTCCCGTTAATATTTAAAAATTAAATACATCTCCTCCTCTTCTATAGTAAAACTAAAAACCAAATCTAACTTCATGCAATTCTAAAGAGGTGATGCAAGATTCCCTTTGAATTAATATAGTTTGTATATAGTTTGATTTCGTTGTTTCGTATATGAAATTTACAAAGAAACAGTATTGTAATCAACAAACAACAATTATTCATGAATTTTTAATTAGTTTCATGTTCTATACCTATTCAACACGCAAAACACATTTTGGAACATGCCTGTCTATTTTTCTATGAACAGGGCAACTAATAATAATAATAAATGAATTGACCTGGACAAGTGGAATTTCGTAAGTGATCTTCATATCAAATTAGTATATGTCTACCAAATTATTGTCGAAACGTAACAAGGGCATGTCTATTAACACCATAACTTTAGATGTTAAATCTATGAACTGAATCTTACTTATCTAGTTCTCTTTGTTTTGCAATTGTGTTAATTTATATTCAAACAGGCAAACAGGCGAATATCCTCTCAACAGATTTACTCTAAATTTTATAGAAATCTGCAAATTTCTATCAAATTTCAAATGTCTAGTTCAAAGCGTTTTTGAGTTATCTTTGTCATAGGCAGATATACGAACATTTCCAAAAATGTTTTTCGAACTCAGACAAGTAAAACTTGGAGATTCGTCAAAATCTTGAATTCGATTTTTTTTTGTCAATTACTATACTATTATATGAAAAAGAAATAAAATAAAATACGTTGTAAAATGCTTATGATGGTGATAGAATTTTTTGAGAAAATGGGCTTTCATTTTATCAACAATAACAAAGCAGATAAGTTTGTAAATTAGATGAACCACCTGTAAACTATTTTAAAATGTCAATTTTTCTATAATTAATTCGAAAGGATTTAATGATCCGAAAACTTTATCCTTCATTTCAATTATGCCGAAAGTCTTTCCTAACATCCCTCTTAGTACATTCCAGTAAGAAAAAGATGATGATAGAGTTTCCGAACTTCTAAACTTTACACACAGAAGAAGAAGAAGAAAAAAACTTAGGAAGAGTAAAAATGACTAACCTAAGGGTAATCTAAAATTTAATTAAACTTTTTAACGAAGCTCAGGTTAATTAAAATTGTTCGTGTAGTGTATGTCAGAATCGTCAAGACAGTTCATTTCTGACTTAATATGGAATCGTAATTCTGGAAAGGCCAAAAATAATTGAATTAAATGGATAGTAACGTTTTTTACAATTCTGTTTAATTATAAGAAAAACAAAGTTTTAGAAAACATTCCTTTGATCCACATTTGATAATCAACAACTGGAAAATTAAAATCGTTAATATTTTTAATTATATCTTTCAGTCATGTAAATAATGAATTATATTCAATTTCCTAATTATAAGCATGCTACATATATGTTCTTATAAACATTTAAAGTTAAGCATACGAATAATAATTAAATAAAAATAACGAATGAAAAAAATAATATAATAATAATTCATGCTTAATTTTTTCACTATTTTTTGTGCTTTTGAATAAGAATCGTTAATTAAAATTTTCAAACCTTCACAGCATGCTTTTAATTTTTCAGCCGCCATTTGGTAAATCGATATAAGTTAATGTAAGGAATTAAGAAAATTATTTAAAAAATTAATTTTATACCTACATTTATAATTAATATTTTATTAAATGTTGAATTACTTAATTAAATTTCTTATTCTAAAGCGTTTCCTACTTCAATTGAAAAATACAGTGAGCAAATAATTTTATTAATGAATATTCAAAATTGAACTTTTCAATTTAAAATAAATATAAATTATGCATTCTTGTAATTTCTGTACAAAGTAAAATTAATATCAAAAGGATTGCAGGTATGCAGATCGTAGGATAAAAAGGATTTTCACAAATAAAGTAATAATAGTATATAAATATAAATGTTTGTGCTTATAATATACTTAAAGTCTCGCCCAATTCAAATCCCAATCTGATTCAGTATCTGGCATTAAATAATGAAAAATGCGAAATTGAATAAATATGAGATAAGAATTCTGAAAGAAATTGTCGAAAAGGATTAAAATAGATTTCATAAACGTCTAAAAGATACGGATATTTACAAACGACATTTCATGTTTTGAAGTTCATTTCGTCTTGATTTGTTTTTAATAATTCGATATAAATAAAATAAATTGCAAAAGAATTATAATCTGAAAATCAAATATATCAAATCAAAATATCAATATATATCAAATATATAATCAAAATCAAATATATAATCAAAAAATATCTGATTAAATAACCAAACAGACTGCCAAATTTTCAGTTTGTTTATTTATAAACCTAATGTAGAAGCTTGCACTGTTTCTATGAGGCTGAATAATTGATTTCTTGGATTTTCTTGATTAATTTGGGTTATTTTAGAATCTCATAATCTTGAAGCGTGTTCAGATATTGAGGAGAGCATCTAAAATGGCACACTAAGTTTCACATCTTACCAAGTATAAGTATTCGTGGAAAAAATACCTCCACTGGTTTGAAATACATTAGTTAAAATCCTAAATAGACTGAAACTCACAACATTTTTTTTTTCCTTCGAAATAACTTGAAATTGCATATTTGGCTATTTGGAAAAGCGGTTTTTTTTTTCTTTTTTGAAAGCCTATATTTTATAATTTTACGTCAGCTAGCAAGATTTACTAGCAGTATGATGAGAAATAGATCTATAAGTACAGTTTATGATAACTTATTTCCAACTTAAAAAGAAGAAAAAAAAACTTTCAATATTGTGCAGAAAACATTGCTTAATTCTTCCGGTCTAAAAATTCAAACAAAAACATAAAATTTTCCGTTGGAAATGAAACATTTTAATGTTCTTCCAAAGCATTAAAATTAATAAAATGCGATAAATAATTTTTAAAATATTAAATGAAAAAAATATTTCAATTTTTTTTTTAATATTTTTAAAAAATACAAATAATTTTATAACAAAATAATAATCTTTTTTTATATAGCTAAAAAGAAAAACCTTTTTTTAAAAATATAATAGCTTTCAAAAAATCAAATTTATTGAATGTACAAAGGTGAGCTAATTAACTTTTCCGAAGTTAAAGAGTAATTTAATAGCTCCTTCATATTGTTTTGAATTAATAATAGAAAAACACTCAAAGAATATCGATCGTAAGAATTTAAAAAAAAGGGGATAGTACACAATGGGGAGTTTCTTTTTTTATTATTATTATAAGAAAAAAGTCTTTGTGAATTATACATTTTTTTTTCAATCAATGCACTGTAATCATTACAGCGTTCTTATCATTGGACCTAACAATGGCTAGAAATTTATTGATAAAGAAATTGAAGAGTAACTATAAAAGTTCTCCTCACGAGTAAAAAAATAATGTATAATTAAAGGATAAAAAAAACAGATGTACTTTTTAAGAGATTTTATTTTAAAAAAATGAAAATACGAATGAATAAAAATTTACTGCGTTACCTTTCTCCACAACTTTAGTTTTCAGACAACTAGATTTCATTTCTACAGACTTTCCGTACACTTTAAAATTTAGTCTTTTAAAGACGAATTCAAAAGAAGATATTTTCTCTGTAAATTATGAATTTTACGAAGAACCTTTCAGAGTCAGCCATAAAACTGTTTTTGCAATTACGACGTTGCTGAAAGTAATGTTCATTAAAATGAAGTGCATAAAGATTTTAGCAGAAAAATATTTATACACCCGGAAAAATCCATTTTCCCATTTTTATCCCATAATGATAGTGGTCACTTGGAAGCTTGAAAAAAAAAAGACACGGTATGAAATTCATTAAAGTAATATATAAAATGTAATTATTTACATTATATCGCAATTCATTTCTTATATTTTGCAGAAATCACGTATTTATATAATTTTTTATTTTCGAAGCACTTTCCTAATGGTCTGTTTACTGTGAATTTTATTAATGTACATTTAAATTTTAAAAAATTACGGTTTTTGGAATTGCAAACCTTTATATAAAAGAATGTATTCATTTTACTGTTCATTTGTAACTTAGTTTACAATATAATACGACCTAAAAGTTAATTGAATACGCGATATTACAAGTTGCGGTGTATGAGGTGTTATTAAGAGCAGCTTTCTAAGTAGATAAAGGGTCAAGGTGGTGAGGTCCAGCCTTTGGAACCGCGGGATTTCCGAAGAATCGTTGACCTTATTCCACCGAAGAATCGTTGTGTAAGTGGGTCTGGTGTACTTTAAATCCGTCGGGACCAAACGTCCTCCTGCTGGTGTGGTGTAGAAGCTTGGAGAGGGCGGTGTCAGCTCAGGCGTCGTCCACATCAGCTGATCGCGGGTCAAAATTACGAGGTCCGTAATAACCCTAGTGTTGCTTTAAAACAGGACGTTAATATAATTAAATTAAGTAGATAAAATAGCCTCTGTACCTGCAGCTTCGGAAGCATATAATTGTCCATTTAACCCTTTCTAGCGCCGTGGGAAGTATGCTTCCCACCAAATTTATCAAACTTTGTATGAAATTATGTAGGTTGGCATAAGTTCTGACAATTTTTTTTTAGTAAAACAGAAACTAAGATGCTTGTTCTTTATCTCACACAAAATGATGTGTCTTGATTTGTTACTTAATTATTAATTAACCAAATTAATTAATTAATCAAATTAAATTTATCTAATAAGCTAAATGAATCGCTTTTATTATTCTAATTTCAAGCCTAAAAATATTTTAACATAATATGACTAGAAAAAAATGGCCCTTTAAAGGGTTAATTATACAAGAAAAATACACATATTATTTCATACAGATTTCAATATATTATATTCAAATGTTTAAGAAGTTTTAGGATTCTCAATCCTAATTAATATTAGTTAATTAATTACTACTCTAATGTTTTTGGATAATATGCATTCTCAGCTTCATAGTTAGGTGAATATATAAATAGGAAGTTTGGAGTTTCCATTCTAGAAATATATATTTCAGTGTTGGATAAATTTTCAAAGCTGATACTGACAATTTTAAGCGACTGAATTTTAGTTTAATTAAAAATTTTAAGAGTAGACAACCTAGAAAATTCTTTCGTCCGAGATACTTAACACTACATAGCGTCTGCAGAAGCTGCATTTTTTCCCTGACTAAACTTGCAACTTTTCCCTGACTTATGGCTACTAATCATATTAGTTTCTAGGTTTTCGCCCAACTGAGAATCATTGTATGTGTACAATATACTTTATTAAAAACAGTTTTACGAGTTATTTAAAATAAAACATATAATATTTTCAAGAATTTTATTCTTTTTAAATGAAATGAACACCCCCCCCCCTCCTCCCAAAAAAATTATTAAAACAATATATTACATTTCTTACATAGAAAAAATACCGGGTTTCAAAAATTACATAACAATTCTGGGAAACATTAAAAGTTTAAACTCTTTACAACACAAGTTAAATTATTTCAACTATAGTGTTTATTATGAACTTTGCTAAAAATTAAAAAAAAAATCAATAACTAATTAGTCTTTTTTGCATAGTAACAGAATGTTGCAGTATAAATAGTAAAAATAGGTTGATTATACGCACCTAATAATGCATATTATAACAATGTTTTAAACAAAACAAATCGCTAAAATATTATTATATTATTTTAAATCTTCTTTCCTTAATAATCTATCAAAAATTACTTTTTCTAAAAAAAATTATAATGAATAAAACGTTTTTTAATTCCATTTATTATTAAAAATGATGCCAGATATAAGATAACTAATTTAATTATAATAGCTCAAGTAACAAATAACTGTTTAACTTTTACAATTAAAATGCAAAAATTGCAAATAATAATTAGTAATTTCAAAATTAAAAGATCAATTATTAGAGTAAAAATTTAAAAAATATATATATTTCAAATAATCAGTTTTAGTTTGAGTAAATTAGTAAAATTTAAAACCTTTTTAATATTGAGATTCATAATTTTCTGCTCAACTCTTAATCCATCTTTTTGAATTGCCTCAAAAATTTTAACTATTATTGATTTTAATGCGTTGCACTGATACTCATTTGTCTTTCTGTTCACTCTGCTTGTCTTTTTGCTTTCCAAATTTTCGCTTAGTTCCTTTTCTTACTACCGTTTTTTTTTTCTCTCTTTATATTCTTCAGATTTGGCGTGTGAATTGTTTGCAATTAAAATCAATTGCTTTAACACTTTAAAATTACTTATTCCTCTATTAGCTTGAATGCTGTCATAAGCAATTATGTTGTTGTTTCTTATGGCACTTGCCAAGAACAAGCCAGCTGTTACGAAGACAGCGATTTAAGCCGATACGGTGCGTCTCTTGTTTTAGTGGCGCCATCAGCGGCCAAGAGTACGACATTGCCACTATCACGTCACAACCCTTTTTACGGGGAGAACTTCATTCATGCATTTCATTCACTCAACCACAGATCGTAATTTATACCTTAGCCAAAGAACGATCACCCATGATGCAGTGCCCCAAGTGGTATTACTCTCGAAATGGGAGACTTTGTGACCAGACAGACTCATACACGCAGGGAGTCTTCGTCCGGCAGGGTTCGAACTCGCAACCCAAGGGACGCGAATCCAACCCCCTATCAACCAGGCTATCCCTGCCCCTTGCAATGAGTGCTTATTTCTTTCATATTCTCTCATAGACAAATTTTATTTTTAAAGCAGCTCGAACCAAAACTGATTCACTCCATCTGAAGTGAAAAGCTGTTTCATTAGGGTTGCTGTAAACAGCAATCAACAGTTTATCATTCTTTTAATCATTGTTAAATTTCGAAAAGTCGCCGTGCTCTTGAGAGAAAGGTGTATCTAATTGAGGTTGCTACGATCGTTTTGGTGACAATAAATTTCAGATATAGACAAATGATAGTGCAAAATCGCTATTCATTCCCAATCATTCTTTGAAATGCTCTCGTCCGTAATTTTCCTTGAATTTTATATATAATATAATATTTACGGATTCCCTGACTTTTCCCAGATTGATAAAATTCTCTATCATTTCCCGTTTCTGTCGCCACCTTGTACTACCTTGATTTTATACTTGAAACATATATTTTACATTGATACATAGACATCAGATTATCAACCCTTACTAAAATCAGAATTCCAACAGCTTTCTATTACACAATTTTCGTAGTTCAAAGTACAATCAACAGAATGACGATGCATTTAAATATAACAATATATTTTTGAGAAAAAATTTTTTTTAATATCCTGCAGTCGTTTTTGCCTATAGACAAGTATTGTTTTAAGAATTGTTATTTTTAAATTTTCTTAAGTGTTTAGTAAAATATTAACCTCAATTATATGCACTAGATTTTGAATAAACTTGTTAAACGAAATAAAATTTTATTCAGTAAGACCTAGATATAACACAATCTTTAAAAATATATATATCTAACTTACCAATAGAAAGCACTAAAAATTTGAAAGTGCTAAAATGTAAAACAAAATTAAACCCAATATATATTTAAATCGAATTTAAATTTATTTCCTGATCTAATTCCACCTTTTTTTTATTTAATTAATGCTTCCTGAGCTCTGTAAAACTACTCAAATCGGCAAGTTCCCACACTCCGAGTAAAGGGATAAAAATCTAAGCGAAGATACCTAAAATTCTCTTACCTAAATCGACATGAGTAAAGAAATACCTATCAGAATTTCACTTATATAATCACTGGGATAAGTATTTCGGCCTTCTCTGCTCTTGTCTCACTTATCAGCGGACGTCAGTTCTTCCTCGTTTCTTGTACATAAATTATGCCTCCCGAGATGAAATAAAGCGAAGTTTAAACAATTGAAAAGTGTCTTCTCTTTTCGGCCATGAAACTGATTAATATATATATATATATAT